>CM031966.1:15793929-15871429 GCA_018749465.1 Paracanthobrama guichenoti | reverse complement strand
AATATGACTTTCTGTTACAAAACACGGCATTGATTTCATACATGTCCACTGTAGAGGATATGTTTATCAGACATTTTGAAGACACAACAAGTGAATAGGGAAAGAAATTACATATGAATATTCCTATAAAATATTATATATTATTATGAAAATGTTGCCAACAATTACTCACATTATTTTTTTCTTTTTTCATTATGTTGCTCCAAGAACACATTCATGCAAATTAGAGACAGTGTATAGATACATTGCATTGAAAAGGAAAACCCATGTATGACCTTATTACCCACATATTGCATAAAGTAAAATGGTATATAAATGAATTCTGTTATATCTTTCATCATAACATAGTTGAAAATCATCTTTAAACAAAGTTTGGTTAAAAATCCTGAAACCTAAAAATGTTTTGGCGAATGAAAAAAAAAATCCCATTGTTTTTGTCTAGTCCTGGTGTCCACTTTTTCAAGGACATAGCATAACATATGAATAAAATATAATTCCAGTTGTTTCTTATGCTCTAAACAATGTAATGACATGAAAAAAAGAAGAAAAAAACTAAATAAAAAAACAATTAGGAGTTTAGGAGATTAAATATGCTAAAATAATATTAAACTGAGTTGTGGTTAAACACATCCGTAACTAAGTATGATTATTCATTTATTTAGGTTAACTTAACAAAACAAAAAAAAAAAACATTTATAGAGACAACATATGTTTATCAATGATGGTGGATTTTTTTGTTTTGTTTTGTTTTGTTTTTTGTGGGTGCAGATTGCTCGACTAGTGAGTCAGCTTCACCTTCTGTCTTCAACATTCCAGAATATTCCATTGGGATTTGACCCTTGAGTTAGAGAAAATTCGATAGATTCTCCATCACGCCATTGACTTTGGGAGGACTGACAGTAGATATTGACTTTGAGCTTTGCTGTACAAATACATGCGTGACTCCTCTGCCCTCAGAAGCCTCTAGTCCTTCATGCTGAAAGGGACACTAAAGTCACACCAAATCTCCCTGGAGAGGGATACAAAGGGACTCTGAGGTCAAACTAACAGTCTCTGGCACGCCATACAGCGATAAGGCTCGGCCGTCTCAGACGAAATCAACATTGCGACGGAGCTGGGGCCTACGACATCACCGGCAGTGATGAATAAAACATGCCATGAGCGTGTCGACGCAGCACTGAGTGCATTATTCATGCTCGCTGCTGCTGTGGATGTGTGTGTGTGTGTGTGTGTGTGTGATGCAGGGATGAGGTGTGGCTGAGATGCAGCATTAGATTAAATTATAGTCTACCACTGTAAAAGATGGCTTAGTTGTCTTTCTTTTAAAAGTGTCTCTCACTCTCCTTTTCACATCTTATCTGTCATTTAGTCTGGCTCACTAGTTATGTGAGATTCATCAGAGACAAATCAGTATGATATGCTCACAACAACAAGCCTCAAACATAAAAAAAAAAATGCTCAAAAAATGGACCCACTTTATATTAGGTGGCCTTAACTACTACAGTACATCCAGAAAGTATTCACAGAGTTTCACTTTTTCCACATTTTGTTATGTTACCTTATGTAGCCATATTAAAAATGGATTAAATTCATAATTTTCCTCAAAATTCTACAAACAATACCCCATAATGACAACGTGAAATAAGTTTGTTTGAAATCTTTGCAAATGTAAAAAAAAAAAAAAAAAAAAAAATCACATGTACATAAGTATTCACAGCCTTTGCTCAATACTTTGTTGAAGCATCTTTGGTACCAATTACAGCCTCAAGTCTTTTTGAGAATGATGCTACAAGCTTGGCACACCTATTTTTGGCCAATTTCTCCCATTCGTCTTGCAGGACCTCTCAAGCTCCATCACGTTGGAGCCATTTTCAGATCTCTCCAGAGATGTTCAATCAGGTTCAAGTCTGGGCTCTGGCTGGGCTACTCAAGGAAATTCACAGAGTTGTCCCGTAGCCACTCCTTTGTTATCTCGGCTGTGTGCTTAGGGTCGTTGTCCTGTTGGAAGATGAACCTTCACCCCAGTCTGAGGTCCAGAGTGCTCTGGAATAGGTTTTCATCAAGGATGTCTCTGTACATTGCTGCATTCATCTTTCCCTTGATCCTGACTAGTCTCCCAGTTCCTGCCACTGAAAAACATCCCCACAGCATGATGCTGCCACCACCATGTTTCACTGTAGGGATGTTATTGGCCAGGTGATGAGCGGTGCCTGGTTTCCTCCAGACATGACGCTTGCCATTCAAGCCAAAGAGTTCAATCTTTGTTTCATCAGACCAGAGAATTTTGTTTCTCATGGTCTGAGAGTCTTCAGGTGCCTTTTGACAAACTCCAGACGTGCTGTCATGTGCCTTTTACTGAGGAGTGGCTTCCGTCTGGCCACTCTACCATACAGGCCTGATTGGTGGAGTGCTGCAGAGATGGTTGTTCTTCTGGAAGGTTCTCCTCTCTCCACAGAGAAATGCTGGAGCTCTGTCTGAGTGATCATCAGGTTCATGATCACCTCCCTGAGTAAGGCCCTTCTCCTTCGATCGCTCAATTTGGCTGGGCGGCCAGCTCTAGGAAGAGTCATGGTGGTTCCAAACTTCTTCCATTTATGGATGATGGCGGCCACTCAATTTTTCTGTACCCTTCCTAAGTTCTCTGCCTCGATACAATCCTGTCTCGGAGGCCTACAAATAATTTCTTGGACTTCCTGTCTTGGTCTGGGCTCTGACATGCACTGTTAACTGTGGGACCTTATATAGAGAGGTGTGTGCCTTTCCAAATAATTTCCAATCAACTGAATTTACCACAGGTGGACTCCAATCAAGTTGTAGAAACATTTCAAGGATGATCAGTGGAAACAGGATGCACCTGAGCTCAATTTTGAGTGTAATGGCAAAAGCTGTGAATAATTACGTGATTTTTTTCTTTTTAAAATAATTGCAAAGTTTTTAAACAAACGTTGTCATTATGGGGTATTGTTTGTAGAATTTTGAGGAAAATAATTAATTTAATCCATTTTGGAATAAGGCTATAACATAACAAAATGTGGAAAAAGTGAAGTGCTGTGAATACTTTCCGGTTGCACTATGTACTAACATTTAAATTAATAATTTGATACAAAGCACTTATTGTGTACATACATACATTTTTAGATTGTACTAGCATTTTAAAAATTACCTGCATGTAATTACATCTGTAATTAATTTCTGTAGTTACATTTACAATCACACTGTTGGCTCTTCCCTTACACCTAACCCTACCCTTAAACTTACCCATACCACCAAACCTGTCCCTAACTTTACCTGTATCCCACCTCAATATCAGCAGAAGTGTTTTGAAATACAATATGAACACAATAAGTACATTGTACTTGTATTTTGATGCAAGTGCATAGTAGTTAAGGCCACCTAATATAAAGTGGGACCAAAAAAATGTATAAGACAAACTAACAGTGCCATGGTATCATATATTTTTATGGACATGATATCATAGCAAAATCATGTTGTTGTTGTTTTTTCATATTTTTTTTTCAATAAATAAATTACATAAACTTAGGTTTATCAAACACACAGAAGTATCACACAGACATCATGATTCAATTAATTTCTAATTCAAAAGCTCATGAATCAATTCCATACAAACCTAGTTCAATTCAATTCCAATTCATTAGGGCAGGGTTTCCCAAACTGAGGTTTGTAAGGGAACTGCAGTGGTAAAATTGTTTTTTACATACAAACACGATTCTAAAAAAGTTGGGACACTGTACAAATTGTGAATAAAAACAGAATGCAATGATGTGGAAGTTTCAAATTTCAATATTTTATTCAGAATACAACATAGATGACATATCAAATGTTTAAACTGAGAAAATGTATAATTGTAAGGGAAAAATAAGTTGATTTTAAATTTCATGACATCAACACATCTCAAAAAAGTTCACATAGGCCATGTTTACCACTGTGTGGCATCCCCTCTTCTTTTTATAACAGTCTGCAAACGTCTGGGGACTGAGGAGACAAGTTGCTCAAGTTTAGGAATAGGAATGTTGTCCCATTCTTGTCTAATACAGGCTTCTAGTTGCTCAACTGTCTTAGGTCTTCTTTGTCGCATCTTCCTCTTTATGATGCGCCAAATGTTTTCTATGGGTGAAAGATCTGGACTGCAGGCTGGCCATTTCAGTCCCCGGATCCTTCTTCTACGCAGCCATGATGTTGTAATTGATGCAGTATGTGGTCTGGCATTGTCATGTTGGAAAATGCAAGGTCTTCCCTGAAAGAGACGACGTCTGGATGGGAGCATACACTCACCTAAAGGATGATTAGGAACACTATACTAATACTGTGTTTGACCCGCTTTCGCCTTCAGAACTGCCTTAATTCTACGTGGCATTGATTCAACAAGGTGCTGAAAGCATTCTTTAGAAATGTTGGCCCATATTAATAGGATAGCATCTTGCAGTTGATGGAGATTTGTGGGATGCACATCCAGGGCACGAAGCTCCCGTTCCACCACATCCCAAAGATGCTCTATTGGGCTGAGATCTGGTGACTGTGGGGGCCATTTTAGTACAGTGAACTCATTGTCATGTTCAAGAAACCAATTTGAAATGAGTCGAGCTTTGTGACATGGTGCATTATCCTACTGGAATTAGCCATCAGAGAATGGGTACATGATGGTCATAAAGGGATGGAAATGGTCAGAAACAATGCTCAGGTAGGCCGTGGCATTTAAACGATGCCCAATTGGCACTAACGGGCCTAAAGTGTGCCAAGAAAACATCCCCCACACCATTACACCACCACCACCAGCCTGCACAGTGGTAACAAGGCATGATGGATCCATGTTCTCACTCTGTTTACGCCAAATTCTGACTCTACCATCTGAATGTCTCAACAGAAATCGAGACTCATCAGACCAGGCAACGTTTTTCCAGTCTTCAACTGTCCAATTTTGGTGAGCTTGTGCAAATTGTAGCCTCTTTTTCCTATTTGTAGTGGAAATGAGTGGTACCCGGTGGGGTCTTCACAAATGCTTTGCTGCATACCTCGGTTGTAACGAGTGGTTATTTCAGTCAAAGTTGCTCTTCTATCAGCTTGAATCAGTCGGCCCATTCTCCTCTGACCTCTAGCATCAACAAGGCATTTTCACCCTCAGGACTGCCGCATACTGGATGTTTTTCCCTTTTCACACCATTCTTTGTAAACCCTAGAAATGGTTGTGCGTGAAAATCCCAGTAACTGAGCAGATTGTGAAATACTCAGACCGGCCCGTCTGGCACCAACAACCATGCCACGCTCAAAATTGCTTAAATCACCTTTCTTTCCCATTCTGACATTCAGTTTGGAGTTCAGGAGATCTTGACCAGGACCACACCCCTAAATGCATTGAAGCAACTGCCATGTGATTGGTTGATTAGATAATTGCATTAATGAGAAATTGAACAGGTGTTCCTAATAATCCTTTAGGTGAGTGTATGTTATTCTAGAACTATACCTTTCAGCATTGATGGTGCCTTTCCAGATGTGTAAGCTGCCCATGCCACACGCACTCATGCAACCCCATACCATCAGAGATGCAGGCTTCTGAACTGAGCGCTGATAACAACTTGGGTTGTCCTTGTCCAGCTGTTGTAGCTGAAGGATCAGGAATGTGTAGCTCTCATGAAATCCAAAATGAGCCAATATTTGGCATGACATTTCAAAATGTCTCACTTTCAACATTTGATATGTTATATATATTCTATTGTGAATAAAATATACGTTTAGGATATTTGTAAATTATTGCATTCCTTTTTTATTCACAATTTGTACAGTGTCCCAACTTTTTTGGAATCGGGTTTGTAAATAAATAAATAAATAATACACTTACTAGTTGAACTGCATGTCATATCACCATAATGGCCATTAGAGAAGTGTAAAATGTGTAGTTAAATTATTGAAATATTACCTTAAAATGTTTGTATTCAAATTACTTCAGTATAAGCGGGGCATTTCAGGGAAGTATTTTGTGTTAGAAGGGTACGACCAGCATTAGGCTATAGGTAAATTATACGGAGCAGTGTTTCAGACTGATTCTAATCGGGTAACTTTTTTTCTTTCTTTTTTTTTAACTATTTATTAAAAGAACCAGCTCATAAAAGTAATTAGTTTCAGTAATCAAGCTACACAGGTCATGCTGTATGATTACTACAATCAGACAAACTAACATTTACAACTTTAAATATCCAACCACGAACATGTACAATATAGCAATGCATCAACAAACTGACCACTGACATCAGCTCTACTTTATTTATCCATCCTATATTTCACACATGGTTGCTTTGGCAGCATTAATGAAACTGTTTAAGATATAATATCACATGAGGCCAAGTGAGGACAGATCTTATGGCAGCTGGCACTGTAATGTAAATGACATAATATCAGTGCTGTGTTATGAGTCCCTATATGACTTATGGAGATTTCACACTGATGTGTGTAAAGCATCAGTTTTGTTTGTGTGTGTGTTACTCCGCTGAGTGACTGAATAGATGTGTAAGCGCTGAATCAGTGTTTTCCAGACTCCCGACTCCCTATAGACCAGAGAGACTGACAGAGAGAGACGGAACATGAGGGTCAGAGAGATGGGGATAGAGAAACATATAGAAAGAGTAAAGAGAAAGTGAATTAACAAAGTTGGTGCGACTACTCCACCTGCAGGCCCCACAAGTATATTTAGGTAAATGTATATTTCTGGCAAAGTTCCTCATATTAGATTGTAACATGAAAAAAAAAAAAATAATAATTTGGAAAAACCTCAAAAAAGCATGACAGTGAAGTAGGTCTTACAGCACTGGACCTTCTAAAGGCATCCACCTAAGGCCCTTTTTTTTTTTCTTTTTTCTTTTTTTTTTAAGAAACTGATTTTTCTCAGTAAGAATGGACTGCACTGATCAAATGTGACAAAAAATTTTACAAAATAATTATATTGCAAAAGAATGCTGTCCTTTTGAACTTTCTATTCATTGAAGAATCCTAAAAAAGGTTTTACCATCACAGGAAAAATATTACAGTATTAAAGTAGAAAACTGTTATTTTTAATAGTAATAATATTTCACAATATTAATGTTACTGTAATATTATAATACTGTATTTTTTTATTACATGCAGCCATGGGGAACATAAGACTTGAACCTTCATATTGAACCTAGACATTTGAACGGTAACGTATACAATCAGCCAGTTTCATACTGAAACAAGAACTCCTTTGCACTGCAACAATAATGACCTGTTACTAGTCTCTTATACACTTATCGTCCACTATATTAAGTACACCTTCCTAATACCAGAGATTCAACAGGGTGTTGGAAATATTCCTCTGAGATTTTGGTCCATAATGACATGATAGCATCACGCAGTTGCTACAAATTTGTCAGCTGCAATCTATGATGTGAATCTCCTGTTCCATCACATCCCAAAGGTGCTCTATTGGACTGAGATATGGTGACTAGAGAACTCACTGTCGTGTTCAAGAAACCAGTTTGAGACGATTTGAGCTGTGACATGGCACATTATCCTGCTGGAAGCAGCCATTAAGGCCCCGATATACTTCAAGCGAAATCGAAAAACTAACTGATGTGACATCATTTTGAATAAAATCAGTCCAAAACGATGTTGGTTTGCAGTTAATTTTGAGAGATCGAAAGTGCTTGCCAAAGCAAACTTTCTGGTGGTAAACACCTTCGTACTACCATTGGTTCACGGTGATTACGTAAAACGTAGGTGTGCACTGAGGCTCTACCTTCTTTTACGCGGAAATCTCCTCTGGTGGTTAATTTCTTCTGTTCAATCTATCAAGGTCAGAAGTCCGCAAGTAAAAACATGGACATACTGGAGAGTAGGGATGTCACGGTACCAAAATTCCAGTAGTCGGTACCAATACCATAAAAATGTTGGTACTACAGCAAAATGTTTTTCTTTTTCTTTTATTTAACTATTTCTTAAAAATGTAATTAAATTCAATGAGTTTATTATTTATGATGACAATCATTATAAGTACATAATACATAAACATTTAAAGGCTGTATACGGTTTAAAAGTAAACATTGTATATAAAAAAGATCAAGTGAAAAATAAGCAACGATATAGGCATAATTATTATTAGTAGTAGAGGCGTATTATTATTATTACATAGAGATGTAGCTAAATCTACTGTACAACAGTAGCCTAATATATTGTCAATTTCTTCACGTTAAACCAAGCTTTTATTTTGACGGGTTGCCGTGAAGACCTTTGAGTGTCTGTGCTCATGATATGACAGTTTTCTCAAATGAAATGGTAAATGCTCATGAAGTGACGGTTTATGCGTTCGTGTCCTCATATAGTGACACACGGCAGAGACTACAAAGATAGCGAGAGTCACACGTGCGCGGCGTCCGTCATGCACACAGAGATGCAGAACATGCAGGAGTAATATTTAAATAGTATTTTGCAGTTTAATATTCACAGACACTAGTATATATCCGGCTACAGTCTGGAGCCCTGCACTTAGATAAACACGGAAGCAACTGAACGCAGCTGCGGGTACCGGATATACTCTGGAGTCGGTACTATTGTTACTACAGAAATGTTGGTATCGTCACATTTTTTTAATTTCAGTACCGACTTGGTACTGAAGTACCGGTACATGTGACATTCCTATACTGGAGAGCTGTTAAACTTCTGATGAAATGAGATACTGACTTTTTCATGTTTAATACTGTAAAGCTGCTTGACAGAGTTCTATATATATAAAAAAAGGTAACATGACTTGGAGTGCCGAATTGCAGAGCTTGTGCAAACAATATCCATGTTGCTATGATCAGATGCTTTTCTTATGCTTTCATTAAAAATGCTTGCTGTTTTGTTTAGTTTTATTTTTTCATTTTTGTTGCGTGCTTATTTTGTTATTAAGAGGAAAATGCGCATCACATATTTACATATTCATCTAAACTTCACTCCCAGCAGCATGGACAGCGGCAGAATGTTTATTAACAGTACACTCACCTAAAGGATTATTAGGAACACCATACTAATACTGTGTTTGACCCCCTTTCACCTTCAGAACTGCCTTAATTCTACATGGCATTGATTCAACAAGGTGCTGAAAGCATTCTTTAGAAATGTTGGCCCATATTGATAGGATAGCATCTTGCAGTTGATGGAGATTTGTGGGATGCACATCCAGGGCACAAAGCTCCCGTTCCACCACATCCCAAAGATGCTCTATTGGGTTGAGATCTGGTGACTGTGGGGGCCATTTTAGTACAGTGAGCTCATTGTCATGTTCAAGAAACCAATTTGAAATGATTCAAGCTTTGTGACATGGTGCATTATCCTACTGGAAGTAGCCATCAGAGAAACGATGCTCAGGTAGGCCGTGGCATTTAAACGATGCCCAATTGAAACTAAGGGGCCTAAAGTGTGCCAAGAAAACATCCCCCACACCATTACACCACCACCACCAGCCTGCACAGTGGTAACAAGGCATGATGGATCCATGTTCTCATTCTGTTTACGCCAAATACTGACTCTACCATCCGAATGTCTCAACAGAAATCGAGACTCATCAGACAGGCAACATTTTTCCAGTCTTCAACTGTCCAATTTTGGTGAGCTTGTGCAAATTATAGCCTCTTTTTCCTATTTGTAGTGGAGATGAGTGGTACCTGGTGGGGTCTTCTGCTGTTGTAGCCCATCCACCTCAAGGTTGTGCGTGTTGTGGCTTCACAAATACTTTGCTGCATACCTTGGTTGTAATGAGTGATTATTTCAGTCAAAGTTGCTCTTCTATCAGCTTGAATCAGTCGACCCATTCTCCTCTGACCTCTGGCATCAACAAGGCATTTTCGCCCACAGGACTGCCGTATACTGGATGTTTTTCCCTTTTCACACCATTCTTTATAAACCCTAGAAATGGTTGTGCGTGAAAATCCCAGTAATTGAGCAGATTGTGAAATACTCAGACCGGCCCATTTGGCACCAACAACCATGCCACGCTCAAAATTGCTTAAATCACCTTTCTTTCCCATTTTGACATTCAGTTTTGAGTTCAGGAGATTGTCTTGACCAGGACCACACCCCTAAATGCATTGAAGCAACTGCCATGTGATTGGCTGATTAGATAATTGCATTAATTGCATTAAACGGACATACTCCCCCCTCATGATCAGCAGGTCACCAGTAGAGAGAGTGAGCAGCTTCAAGTACCTGGGAGTAAACATCTCCGAGGACCTGACCTGGACTGCTCACATTCAGACACAGGTGAAAAAAGCCAGGCAAAGACTGTACCACCTGCGCCAGCTGAGGAAATTCAGGGTTTCACCAGCTATCCTGAAAACTTTCTATTTAGGGGCGATAGAAAGTGTATTAACTCAGTGCATCACAGCGTGGTATGGGAACAGCACCAGTCATGACCGCAAAGCCCTGCAAAGAGTTGTGCGCTTATCCGAGCGTATCTCAGGGTCAGCTCTCCCGTCTCTGCAGGACGTCTACACCAAACGCTGCAAAGGTAGAGCTACTAAGATCATCAAGGACTCTAATCACCCTGCAAACCCTCATTTCACTACAAGGCAGGACAGATCCATGCTTTTATGTTGTTTATGTAAAATTCTGAGCCTACCATCTGAACGTCAGAGCAGAAATCGAGACTCATCTGACCAGCTAACGGTCTTTTGTCTTTTTCAAACAATTTGCTTTAAACTCTAGAGATGGTTGTGAATGAAAATCCCAGTAGATCAGCAGTTTCTGAAATACTCCAACACCAGGCACCAACAACCATGCCACGTTCAAAGTCACTTAAATCACCTTTCTCAGTCTGAATTTCAGCAGATCATCTTGACCATGTCTACATGCCTAAATGCATTGAGTTGCTGCCATGAGAGTGTAGAAATCAAATTTAATGCTACAAATAAAAACCTTCCAGAGTGCAACAGAGTGCACAATTGTCTGTACCATGGGGGAAATAAAATAATCAAGAAAATAACCTAAATGCTGGTCATGTAAGCCAACTTTTTCTCATATTCTATAGTCAGATTATAAAATCAAAATACCAACTGTACCAAAAGTATATCTTTATAGTAATATGACGTTTCCAACTGTAAACTTACAGCACACACAGTTATAATGAGTTTCACAAGTAAAAGCTGCAGTGTTGCTTTCAAAATATATGAGAAAATTATAGAGTTTATCAATGAATAGTTGCTTCATCGTTTGTTGGAACACAGGTTTGGGAAGTGTTGCAGAAACCTCAGAGCCCGATTGCATGATAAAGTACATGAATGGGCTCAGCAATATTTCATAATACACACAAAGGAACCATAAGGTGGAAGTGTGTTATCATATAGGCATGAATTTCACAATTCACTGTCTTTTAATGATTGTACATACTATTAAACTCTGCTTGCGCTTCACTTTTTGAATCCCCCTCCCTCACTTTTTTCGAATGATACAGTTCCTTTTCACACTTCCCCCCTGTGGTCTAACTTCCTCTTTTCTGATAGAAACTGTTAACTTACAGGACACAGAGCCAGTAGTTTGGTCAACCACCAAACAGCAAAAAGCCCATCCACAAGCCATACCCTCTCCGGCTTTAGGGAGCTGGCTTCTTTCTGATTTCACACATTCATCATTACCTACAAAGGCCCATTCATGAAATCGGATGTGACCGAGATCCAAAATGGCTGCTCTAGTGCCGCAAGACACGGTTTGCACAGTCAACCTGCTGCTTGTTGACACCTAGGATACAATCACACATTTAAATTTGTCTTTTTAGGCCTGTGATAAGCCATGTGAATATAATGTGCTGTTCAAAAGTCAAACTTTATAAGAACTTTAATGTTAAAGAGATAGTTCACCTGAAAAATTTTATTCTGCGATCATTTACTCCCTCTCTCGTGTATTTTCTGCAATGACCTCTTAATACTTTCTTTCTTCTGTGTAGGGAGAAATGGGAAAATGAAAGAAATGCTGACAATTGTGCTGGTCGTTTAATGAACTTGCTTTATAATTACACCTTTACTGTAACTAGAACATCTGAGACAGGAGGTGTCTGGGTGGGTCTGATTGGTGTCACAGCTCCTAAAGTTTTTCTTTAAACACAGGCCTCTTAAAGATAAGATTACAGGGCACAAACTGAGCGTGACCACTTGTATTTCCTTAACTAAATGACAAACTGGTTGGGAGTAGAAGCAGCAGCATAGATGACAAATTCTCAGGGTCATGGATGAGAGACATCCCTGACCCATGAAAGGGATGGAGAGGATTTAGCTCTCGTCGCATCTAAATCAATATGGCACACATGAACACACACCCCTGTAAGCAAGCTGGCAGGGTGTTTGCGCGTGCGCTGACAGCTGGTGTGAAAAAAGGCATGCGAGGTCAGGCAGGGTTGAGCCGAGACTGGTTGAGCCTGGCCAGGTTAAGGAAGATCACTCATCTGAGGACATACTTGGCTGGTCTTTGATGTCTGTGAAGAAAACTCATACTCGTTCAAGATGGATGGTGGGAAAGATCTGAAGTTCACCCTCTGTTCCCTGAAGAGGGAAGAAAAAATGTTATTGGACTCAAAGGGAACAGATCTTCATTAAATACTGTATAAGACCAAGTCAAGTCTGTGATTGACTGTCCATTGCCATTTAACTTATCACTTGGTTTATGAATGCCTCAGATAGTATTATTCATACTCAGCTACCGACCTTTACAGAATGAAAAATAATAAATTGTGGAAGTATTTAACACTTTTGTGACCTTCTGGAGGACAAAAGCAGTGCGATTAGAGGCCTTAAGGAAGCTGTGAGGTATATTGGCTGTCTGTCGAAAGCCCACATGCACTGTCATTTTGGAAACTTTTCCTGCTTCCCTAGACAGAGATAATGATGTACTGCTGTTTACCTGAGCTGTAATTAGTCTGGGCACATCGTTAACTGACAAAAAAAAATTAAGCTAAAGAGAGGCACAGCAGCAAACACACTGACAAACACAAGTATACACAATCAATCATTGGCCAAAAGATCCCACTCTGTGAATCTAAATCTGGGTAGACACTATATTTAATTTGGCACAAAGAAAAATAAGGCTGTAAAGGATAGAAATAAAGTACATTCAAAATGTACTGACACAAAAAGGTTTTCCAAACACTTCTCAGGTGACTACATTTTAAAATGAAATGTTTAAGACTTACTGAACAGACTGTATGTTTATTCCTCAGAGCTTTGTTTTCATTTCAGTCAAATTCAATGTGAAGTGTGCCACACGCAACATCAATTACAATAAAAAAAAAAAAATAATAATAATAATAATAATAATTGTTTTCTAAATGGTTTCCCTGGCTCTCCTTGTCTGCTATTGGTCAGATAAACTGTTTGCCCCGCAACAAACTTACACCATTGGTTAAGCTGTTGCCGCTGTGTTGGGCTGGTTGGATGCCCAAACAAACATGGGCGTCTGAACCATTGTATGTGGGTGAGACAAGACCCACCCACTTTTTATGACCAATGATATCACTTACTTTTATCGTCTCTAATTCAGCACATGTCTATTTACTTACTCCTAACTGATAAACACTTATTATTAAACACATGTTAGATGCTTTATTTCCACTCGGGTCAATTTGCGTCAAAACTTGATACCATGCGTCTTACCCCTACACTACTGTCACTCTAAATGATTCAGTGATTTCCAGAATTTTGTCTTTCCCAACCAGACGTTTAGTAAACAATGCAGTATATTTGTACTTAATGTAAATGGCATCTACTCCAGTAAAGATTTTCTGAGAGAGGACCTGCCCGCATTTTTTTGGCTTCTGACGCCCATGTTGCTGGTCATATATAATTAATATATCATCAAAAAGTTGATTTATTTCACCAATTCCATTCAAAAAGTAAAACTTGTATATTATATTCATTCATTACTCACAATACTGATATATGATTATAACTAACAACTAAGGAAAATCCCAAATTCAGTTATCTCAGAAAATTAGAATATTACTTAAGACCAATACAAAGAAAGGATTTTTAGAAATCTTGGCCAAGTGAAAAGTATGAACATGAAAAGTATGAGCATGTACAGCACTCAATACTTAGCTGGGGCTCCTTTTGCCTGAATTACTGCAGCAATGCGGCGTGGCATGGAGTCGATCAGTCTGTGGCACTGCTCAGGTGTTATGAGAGCCCAGGTTGCTCTGATAGTGGCCTTCAGCTCTTCTGCATTGTTGGGTCTGGCATATCACATCTTCCTCTTCACAATAGCCCATAGATTTTCTATGGGGTTAAGGTCAGGCGAGTTTGCTGGCCAATTAAGAACAGGGATACCATGGTCCTTAAACCAGGTACTGGTTGCTTTGGCACTGTGTGCAGGTGCCAAGTCCTGATGGAAAAATGAAATCTGCATCTCCATAAAGTTGGTCAGCAGCAGGAAGCATGAAGTGCTCTAAAACTTCCTGGTATATGGATGCGTTGACCTTGGACCTCAGAAAACACAGTGGACCAACACCAGCAGATGACATGGCACCCCAAACCATCACTGACTGTGGAAACTTTACACTGGACCTCAAGCAACGTGGATTGTGTGCCTCTCCTCTCTTCCTCCAGACTCTGGGACCCTGATTTCCAAAGGATGCAACATTTACTTTCATCAGAGAACATAACTTTGGAGCACTCAGCAGCAGTCCAGTCCTTTTTGTCTTTAGACCAGGCGAGACGCTTCTGACGCTGTCTGTTGTTCAAGAGTGTCTTGACACAAGGAATGCGACAGCTGAAACCCATGTCTTGCATACGTCTGTGCGTAGTGGTTCTTGAAGCACTGACTCCAGCTGCAGTCCACTCTTTGTGAATCTCCCCCACATTTTTGAATGGGTTTTGTTTCACAATCCTCTCCAGGGTGCGGTAATCCCTATTGCTTGTACACTTTTTTTCTACCACATCTTTTCCTTCCTTTCGCCTCTCTATTAATGTGCTTGGACACAGAGCTCTGTGAACAGCCAGCCTCTTTTGCAATGACCTTTTGTGTCTTGCCCTCCTTGTGCAAGGTGTCAATGGTCGTCTTTTGGACAACTGTCAGGTCAGCAGTCTTCCCCATGATTGTGTAGCCTACAGAACTAGACTGAGAGACCATTTAAAGGCCTTTGCAGGTGTTTTGAGTTCATTAGCTGATTAGAGTGTGGCACCAGGTGTCTTCAATATTTAACTTTTTCACAATATTCTAATTTTCTGAGATACTGAATTTGGGATTTTCCTTAGTTGTCAGTTATAGTCATCAAAATTAAAAGAAGTAAACATTTGAAATGTATCAGTCTGTGTGTAATGAATGAATATAATACACAAGTTTCACGTTTTTAATGAAATTAGTGAAATAAATCAACTTTTGATGATATTCTAATTATATGACCAGCATCTGTATATTACAGATGTGACGATTAATTAATTAATTCGAATTTACTCCCAAAAGATCATTTAAAGTTATCAAGTAGCTTCAGAAAGAAATATTTTTGGGTGAACTATATTTTTGTTTTTATTAATATGGAAATATTAAAAGTATATTTAACCAAATTATACTCTAAATAATAAGATAAAACTGCCAGTAGGTAAATGCGGTAAATGTCTAATTGAGTAAGCCATTGAGTCATTCATTCATTTGATTGTTCAAATAGCCTAGCTGATTGGAGTGACCTCAATTTTCTCTTTATGATCCATTGAATCATTGGGTCACCAGATCGTTCAAAACAGTTCTGCTTTGTCTTTCAAAACTGAGCAAAATAGACAATATTGTGTCTAAAACGACACAATATTAACTTATTTTAATAACTGTAAAACTCTAAACTAATAACTATTTACTTATTTATTTGAACTAATTTATTTTAAACTGTTGTTTAAGAGCAGTGTCGCATCTGCACTCGTCTCCTGCTATTTTGGACCAAAAACAAAACAAAAAAAACTTGTGCGATATTGCTTATATATCATGATATAAATGTGAGGGCGTTTTCACCCTGGCAGTTTAGTTCGAAACGGGGCACAGTTCACATGAAAAATTAGTAATGTGTCATGCGGACCGGGGTGAGCTGAGCTCAGGGGTACCGTATTCGTGACTGCCGGAAGGAGGTGGTCTGAGTTCGGTTGCACTCGAACTGTGCTGCGATTCACGTGAATGTGAACGTAACACGGACTCGGGTGAGCAAGAAAAGTAACCTGCGCATGAGTTTTATCAGATGACGATGTATTTGGTACAATAAAACACATGTAAGGTATGATAGTGTTGATGATTTACCTTGGATATGAACGAGTGTATTTGCGCATAGCACCGGCGGGAGCAATCGCGCTCTCTGACGCGGACCACAACAAACGTGCCCAGTGTAAAAACGCCCTAAGACTAAAAAGGGCTTTTTTTTTGCCACAAATATTTGCATTCTATAGGCTTCATCACACAGTGAGTTGTTGCCCTGCATCATATTCTTCAATCAACTGTATGTAAGATGATCTAAATAAGTCCAGACAAGTGCATTAAATGCGTTAATAATTTAACCAATTTATCTAATTAACGCATTAAATCGACAGCCCTAATATATATGTATATCCATTTCGTAAAACTAAATGTATTAGACCTACTGAACAGACTTTAAATATGTCCCTCGCAGCTTTCTTTTTATTTGTGAAGTGCAGTTTCAAACAGGTTTTTTTTCCCCCACACAGAACATACACACCATCTGATATTGGTTGGGACAAGACTGCTGGTATTGGTTTAACAGTATTTTGATAATGCCACAAACCAGAGTGTTTATACTTTACAAGTAAATTAACTCTTTCCTCACCAGCGCTTTGGAAAAAAAGTTGCGAGCATTTATTTTCACAAAAATGTCATAGTCCCCAGAATATTTAGTTGTAGGAATATCTGACCATGCAATATATGACCAGAAAGAACAGACCCATCTGCTTTAAAAATAAATAAAAAAAGCTTCTAGCTTAATGCATTCTTTTTTTAATCAACACTTTAACTCTTTCCCCACCAGCATTTTTTTTAAAAAAATTTAAGTTGCCAGCCACCACTAGTGTTTTTGACCATTTCCACAAAATTTTAATGGCCCACCGAATATTTAGTTGTATGCATATCTGAATATGAAATCAAAGAACAACATAGATGGAGTAGATCGAGTCCATGACCCAAAGCTTCACAATCCTATAGCTCGTCCTGGGTCAACATTTCATATCAGTAACATTAGGCAGTTTTGATTTATATGCTTAATGTTGATGATCGCGTTATTTTACACATGCATTTGATCGCATATGATATAGCTTGTTTCTGCATCTTCTTCGCATGTGTTTTTATCAGGAGATTCAGTACTCTTTCAGAAGATGAAAACACGGAAAACACGGAAAGCCGGAAAATTCTGTCAGTGGCGGGTGAGTGGATCAGCTGAGAAAATCAAGTTTTTGTCAAAGACTATGTCTGGATTGGATTCAAAACATATATGGAGTGTAGACAGAGTCCATCAACAGCCCCAAAGCTTGCACAGTCCAATACCTCGTCCTGGGTCGATATTTAATGTGGTAATGTTAGGCAGTTTTGATTTATATGCTGTTTGATGTTGAAGATTGCGTTATTTTAGATATGCATCTTCTTACATATGCTATCAATTGTTTCTGTTTCTTTTTCACTTCACTTTCACTTGTTTTTTGATCATAGACTGTACATTAAAATATAGACATTGTGTCCGTGATGTCACCCGTAGGTTTCTGAAGAGCAGTTTTGAAGCCTAAAGTCGGCCGTTGCCATCTTGGCAGCACGTCACTTCCGGATAACTGAAGATGAGCAAAGAGACGGGGCGTGGAGCTGAGGTGACTGGTTGCCGAAACTCCCTGGACTCCCTTTTGGAGCCTGTCTCTAGCAGCCAGTCAGGGAATTACATTTTAAGTCACTTCCGTGTTGGCTTCAAGAGAGAGGTTGCCGCTTGGTTTTATTTAAGAGACTCTTTACTCTTTCATAAGATGCGTCATAGCATTTCCCTACCGTATAACTGCGAAAACACAGAAACCTGGAAAATTCCATCAATGGTGGGGAAATGTTGTCTTATAAATGATGGAAAATTCTATCAATGGCAGGGAAAGAGTTGGCCTACAAATGGCTACCTTATAATTGTGCCTATTATTTGACACAAAAATGACACATTTCACCTCTATTTTTATTTTTTTCGCTGATCATATATAAGCAGAGTTTGAATTACCCAATCATGCTCATGATCTTTGCTGCCAGAGGACCATCTGATCTAACATTCCAGATTATGTGAACCAAAAGCAGGATGAACCTTAGTAGTAAATGTTCTAACATTATACCACTTTCTCCTCAAAGCAAACCACAATTATGGCATTCCTTACTGTTACAGAGCAAAGCCGTTGAAGTTTTGACATAATTGATTAACTGTTGCAGGAAAGCTTCACTGATTAAGACAACGAATTAGAGGAAGTGTGTCTGCAAGTGTCAGAGCATTTTGGGGGTATCAGCAGATAGCCGTTATTCATTATTAGCCAGATAGTCATTCTTAGAAGAGTACATCCTGGAGAGGTGGGGTTGCAATGTGTGGTTTGGCTGTCAAGGTTGATTCCCACAGTCTCCCCCAACCCCACCCCACCCCCCCCTCTCTCTCTCTGTTGTACTTTATAGAGCAAAGCATGAAGCTACAACAATTTCAGTTTTGACCCCATTACATGCTGACCTTTCGAAAACAACTGGACAAGTACAAGATCCCCTGCAGAATCCTAACCCTCTTCCCCAATGTCAAAAACGTTGTGTGAAATCTTGTTTCTACTTAATCAAAAGAGCTTTTCTTAACCAATTAGCACTAAGCTAAGCTAGTAAACCAATCCGTTAGCTTGTAAACTAAAAGCTAAAAACAAAGAAAGGGAAATATTTGAAAATTATTATTTGACTTAAGTAATGGGTGCTATGTAATTTAAAAGACTATAAAAAATGATCTCAGCGAAAAGAGAGGAACAGTCGGGTTCCATTAATTTTCTCCATAAAGGAATTTATTTTTAATGACAACTTTTCATTAGTTAGTTTATGATTTTGTTGCCAACTACATTACCCATGATTCTGCAAAGAAATCTATATCAATTAGAGAATCGAAACAAGTAAATTGCAACAAAATAACTCTTTAACAGTTGTCTTTTTTTCAGTTTTTAAGTACTTTTTGCTTCAAATCAAAGTTTGTAATGTTCACCTCATAGCTGGTTGGTTTGGTTCAGGGCTTAAAATCCAACACGTGTAGATTAAGTTGAACAAGAAAAGTCTAAGACATTATATTCATAGAATAATTATAATATATGCAATAAATATTTGATACAAATGAATAAATAAAGTACAAAATACTATTTTCTGCAGCGCTTATCATCAAGCCGCTGAAGGGCCGTTAGCCAAGGTGGTTTTATCACAGCCCTATTTGAAACGTCTGTGCTGCCAGCACTTGGACTATTCACATGATGAGAGTCTTTAGATAGCTACATATTCACAAAACTCTGAAAAACAGGCTATGGCTTAGTTACAGTCCCAGTTGTGGCCAGTAAGAGGAATCACATAAGTGAGTGGGTGTTAAAAGAGAGAATCCTGCAAGTTGTTGAAGTGTAAATTGCACCTCTGGCTATATGCTGACAGCGCCACCACTTTGTGAGGGGCCCCATGTCAAACCACATCCTCTACGGTGTTCAGTGTCTACTCAAACAACAGAGACCTTACCAAGTCTCTGTCATGTCACATGTGCCTTAATATGAATATCAGACCAAAATGACACACAGACAGAATCTCTGGTTCAAAATATAGTGCAAGTAAGGTGCAAATAAGGTGCACTCACACTGACAGCTATTAACTAGAGATCGCCTAGTCGATGCAAGTACACATTACTCGTCTTAACTTTGCTGGATCGCCAATGGTTTTTTTCGATACATATGCAAATGTAATTGAACATAAATGGGGTTCTAGGGGTCTGTCGGTGCTAAATACTATCAGTGTGAACGTGCCTTAATGTGGCCTCATAAATGAAATCTCAAGCGACTGATTTGAAGTGTTCTACATAGGCAGGGTATACAGTTGTGGACAGAATTATTGGCCCCTTGGTAAATATGAACAAAGAAGTCTGTAAAAATAAATCTGCATTGTTAATCCTTTTGATCATTTATTTTGATATTTTTATTTTTTATATATATATATATATATATATATAAAAAGAAAAAATCACAAAAATCTAACCTTTCATTGAAGTAAAAAATTTAAAATGTGGGGAAATCTCTTTATGAAATAAATGTTATAAAACCAAGGCCCATAAGATTTTTAGCAAAGTTATTTTATGTATAATAAAATAATAAATTTAGTCTGGTTGATTGACTAAAAATCATTTTCTGGCCCCAAAACTCAACTAATCTCTGCAATTCTCCATCTGTGATCCTTGGAGAGTCTTTGTCCACTCAAACTCTCCTCCGCACCGTGCATTAGGACGATACAGACGCATGTCCTCTTCCAGGCAGATTCGTAGCATCTTTAGTTGATTGGAACTTCTTAATTATTGCCCTGATGGTGGAAGTGGGGATTTTCAAAGCTTTAGCTATTTTCTTACAGTCACTTTCTATTTTGTGAAGCTCATCTTCTGCTGGCACATCAGAACTATATACTTTGGTTTTACTCATTGTGATGAATGATTTGTCCTTTGTGTTTCATTTGAACTTGGCCTTTGTGTTTCCTCATATTTATACTCCTGTGGAACAAGAAGTCATAGCTGGACAATTTCATGTTCCTAGTCACCCTGGTGTACTAAAAAAATGAATGAATAGGAATATACTTCCAAGATATTTTACTAATAAAAAATTCTAGGGGTGCCAACACACAATGTCCAACGTGTTTTTGAGAAAAACTTTTATTTCATGTGATTTTCCCCCACTTTCAATTATTTTACTTCAATTAAAGGTTTGATTTTTTTGAATGAAAGATCAAAAGAATAAACGATGTAGGTTCATTTGTACAGCAATCTAATTTATTTGAATTTATAATAATTTTTTGGGTGATTTAGTAGCTCATTAGGTTTTGGAAGTAAGCAAATACAACCCCAAATCAAGAAATGTTTTGACCGTTTTAAAATGCTATAAAATCAAGAATCTGTGCTTTGTTAATTCTCTTTCAACTTTATTTAACTGACAAAAGTACAAAGAAAAGATTTTTAGATTTTGGTTGCAACACACTCCAAAGAAGGTGTCACCTCACCTTCCCTTGTAATTACACTTTTTAGATGTTTGGAAATTGAGGATGCTAATTGAAGTCTTGCAAGCGGAATTTTTGCCCAATCTCGCCTGATACAAGACAGCTGCTCAACAGTCTGTGGTCTAGAAACCACTCTGTTTTAGCATGAGGCCTGGTATTGTCTTGCTTCCTAGGAAAGATGCCATCTTGTTGCCATTAAATGTCTCTGAACAATCCCAATATGTGCCTCCACGTCAGTGGTACCTTCACACATGCGAGTCACCCATGCCGTTTGCACTGGCACACCCTCATACCATGACAGATGTTTGCTTTTGCACCTGTCGCTGATGAAAGTCTGGATGGTCCATTTCATCTTTGGGACTGAGAACTCTATGTCGGTTTTTCCCAAAATCAAGCTGAAACGTGGACTCATCTAACCATAGCACACATTTCCACTGTGGTTTGGATCATCTGAGATGAGCTCTGCACCATCTCTGCATAGAATTGATGTATAGCTTTCTCTTTGCGTAACAGAGATTCAAGTGGCATTCCTTGATGCAGCGGCATACTTTAAGTGACAAAGGTTTTCCAAAGTACTCCTGAGCACATATGGCTGTACTTAGAGTAGTATGATGATTTCTCATGCAATACTGTCTGAGGGCTCAAAGGTCAAACATTCAACAGAGGCTTCCTGTCTTACTCTACACGTACTGAGATTTCTCTGGATTCCCTGAATCTTTTCACAATATTATGTATGGTAGATAGTGAAAGACCTACATTCTTTGCCATCTTGCATTGTGAAATGTGTTTTTTGAATTGTTTGACAATTCTCTCATGATATTTGCTTGATATAAGTGATGAGTCATGAACTATCTTTGCTTGCAATGCTCCTTTTACCCTCATGATACCCTCACCTATTACCAATTCACCTTATTGTGTTTCAAAACGATTTAACTTGGATATTCTGATATTTTTCTTTTGGAGTTTGAGGCAGCCATCAAAATCAAAATGTATTTATATTTACAAAATACAGTGAAAACATTATCATCAGGCCAAAAGCTCAGTGAAAACATTGGACATATTTTCTTTGTACTTTTGTCATTTAAATAAAGTCGAAAGAGAATTAACAAACCAGATTCTTGATTTCATTGCATTTTACAAAACATCACAACTTTTCTTTAATTGGGATTATATGTTCATACAGTATGCATGTATGTATATATATATATACACATATACACACACACACAGACAGATCTGAAAATTATGAATGGGAACACTTTTTATTGTCCTATATTTAACCATGTGAATATGACTTGTAGAAGAACAAGAACTTCCTCTTCAAAAGTCTTTTAATAAATACAGAAAGTTGTAAGAGTTGGCAAGTAACAGTTATGTGGTTTATCAATTTCTTGTGTCATGAGATAGCATGTCCTTCTTGGCTTGTGAATTCTCAGAAACTGCATAGTAAGTTTCATATTCCGTTATATTCATAACAGTTTCATAATTAGCAGAGATAAGTAGGAAGGTTTATCTTAAGGTGAAAGTGCTGCCAAGTTATATTATATTCATTATATTTATTATCAATACTATAATATATAACAGGATTAGTTACAGTATATAACAAAACCTACGTTCTATTATTTACTTTACATAAACTATTCTTTTAAAAGCATGTTTTTGAACCTTGCATATAAATGTAACCGCCCATTAATTTAAAAAGTAAACGATAGAAATAATAAAAAGTTCATACCTTAGGGTAAGGTGGAACATGAAGAAAAAGGTCCATATATCTGCTATGCGAAGATGGGCCTGTTTGAAGACAGTTCAAAACATTAAAAGATGTTCTGAAGTCCACTGATAACAATGAAGCCGTTCACAGGATTAACAGCCACCAGAAGGACTGTAGTACATCCCTCCAGAAACTTTAGCAAAGCTATTCAACAATAATTTTTAACAGGAACTTTGCAATTTAAATAATTTATCTATTAATCTCTATTAATTTAAATTGCTTATTGCTGATCTCACTTACCTTGTGTATTGTGGTTCATTATTTCTCATCCTTCCTAATAACTCAACAAATAGACAGGCAAAAGCCAATATGTAGACTACCATAATACAGTGACTACAAGGAGTCAAGATGGCAACCCAGTGTTCAAGCTGAGATCAGTAATTCTTCAGTCATTTTCACTGAAATTCAAAATGACCAAATCATTAGTAAAACAAATCAAACATTTAAAGGATTCATGATATATTAATGATTTGTATTGAGTATTGACTATAACTGAATATACACTTAATGGCCACTTTATAGTTACTTTGCTAGTACCGGGCTGGACCCCATTTTCCCTTCAGACCTGCCTTAATTCTTAGTAGATTCAAGATTCTTAGTGTTGGAAACATTCCTCAGAAATTTTGGTACACATTGACATGATAGCATCATGCAGATGCTGCAGATTTTTCGGCTGCAAATCCATGATACAAATCTCACATTCCACCACATCCCAAAGCTGCTCTATTGGATTGAGATCTGGAGATTGTGGAGGCCATTTTAGTATAGTGAACTTGTGATGTTCAAGAAACCAGTTCGAGGTGATTTGAGCTTTGTGACGTGGCGCATTGTCCTGCTGGAAGTAGTAAATACTCAGGTAGACTGTGTGTGTGTGTGTGTGTGTGTGTGTGTGTGTGTGTGTGTGTGTGTGTGTGTGTGTGTGTGTGTGTGTGTGTGTGTGTGTATATGTATATATGTATATATGTATATATGTATATATATATATATATATATATATATATATATATATATATATATATATATATTTATTTATGTATAACATTATGACCACTGACAGGTGAAGTGAATAACACTGATTATCTCTTCATCAGAGCACCTGTTAGTGGGTGAGATATATTAGGCAGCAAGTGAACATTTTGTCCTCAAAGATGATGTGTTAGAAGCACGAAAAATGGGCAAGTTCCAAATTGTGATGGCTAGACGACTGGGTCAGAGCACCTCCAAAACCCAGTCTACAGAGGTCTGCATAGCCACAGACCAGTCAGGGTGCCCATGCTCAGCCCTGTCCTCCACCGAAAGCACCAACAATGGAAACTGTATTCCCTGGTGGCTGTGGCCTCTTTCAGCAGGATAATGCGCCCTGTCGCAAAGCAAAAATGGTTCAGGAATGGTTTGAGGAGCACAATGACGAGTATGAGGTGTTGACTTGGCCTCCAAATTTCCCAGATCTCAATCCAATCGAGCATCTGTGGGATGTGCTGAAAAAACGATCCAATCCATGGAGGCCCCATCTTGAAATGTACATATTTATTAAAAAAAAAAAAAATAAAAAAAAAAAAAAACTTACTCTGTATGAGTTATAAGTTTGTTTCCTCATGGGGATCTCAATTTAGGAGTCCCCATGAGTCAGTGTGCATTCAGGTTGAAGTCCCCACTGGAATTGAAAAACAAGAACACACACAGACAGACAGACAGACAGACAGACAGACAGACAGACAGACAGACAGACAGACAGACAGACAGACAGACAGACAGACAGACAGACAGACAGACAGACACCCACCCACACACACACACACACCTCTGACAAAGTTGAGACCTCAGACCTGTTTGCATTATTCAAGGTCTGAAAACAGCATTTTTTTCCGTTATTTTGACCAGCTGTCATTTTCTGTGAATAAATTACAATATTTTTATTTGAAAGTGGGAAGAAATGTTGTCAATAGTTTGTAGAATAAATCATTTTTTTTTTTTTAAGTTAATTTTACTTGTACAGAAACATAAAAAATAATACATTTTTAATAAACCAGAGAAACTGCTAATTTTGCAGTGGTCTCTTAATTTTTTCCTTATCTGTAATTTTATTTTATATATATATATATATATATATATATATATATATATATATATATATATATATATATATATATATATATATATATATATATATATATATATATATATATATATATATATATATATATATATATATATATATATATATATATATATATATATATATACACACGCATATACTACTGATACATTTCATTAGTATATGCGTTTCATTTCATTCACCAAAAATTTCACACATCAACCAAACCAAAATGATATATGCATCATTTGTTCCTAAATCATTTCAATGGTGCTACTGACCCACCCAGTACACGACCTGCTTTCCTGAACCTTTTTTTTTTTTTTTTTTTTTTTTTTTTTACATCTGCACTCTTTGTCCCTCAATTCAGAATTGCTGCATGGATACAGGACACACCTAAACTCTCTCTCTCACACTCCACAACCCCAAGAGTTTTACTGACGGAATGCAGAGAGCCCTGCAGTGTCTTTTTCCATCCTCTCTGACCTCCATACATGCCCTTACTGCAGAATTACTACAGCCACACCCTTCTCACAGCCTGAAAATCCTTGATTGCAAGCATGTTAAAAGCATCTAGTTTCATTCCCACATAAATCCATTAGAACAGATAAGACAGATCAGAGCACATCTTCAATGTTTACATTTCACTGCCGGTTGTATATTCTGTATATAACTGTGTATGTGACAAATAAAACTCTTGAATCTCTTGAATCAATGGCAACACATCAACAGACCTTTTAGATAAACATACATTGCAAATTAACAAATCAGTTCCAATCTGATTGGGTGAAGTGATTTAGTATAGACACACTGTTGGCTATTTCAGTTTTTTTCTGCACAAATGTTTGCACAATCTTAATTAATATTTTTTTCTGTGGAAGACTATTATTGTGGCATAATCCATTTCAGATACACCTGCCCCTAAACCATAGGCTTATTAATATTTCAAAATATAAAAAAACTCTGGTTGCTTCAGACGATTTTGTAAATAAGATGCAATGTTTACCAGACTTTGTGCCAAAATTCAAACATGACTATGTCACGCATAATGCCACAGCATTTGCATAACACCATATATGTGCTGATCATTTGCATGTACCTTAGCAACAGTGCATTTGAAAAAAGTAAACATGTCATTATAAAAATGAAAGCATTTTATTTTTCCTCTTAAGATCATGTCATCACATCTGACACATTACTATCACAGTTTTTGAAAGCTAGTTTTCAGATCAAAAACAAAACAGAAAAGTATAACACCTATGGAAAAAACAAAAACAAAAGAACTATAAAAAATATAAAACTTGAAAAGTTCTATCAATTAATCTCCACTTTTAATCTCCAAGTACCATTTCAAAGCATAATTTAAACACCTGCTCCTTTACAGAAAATCAAACAGACAAATGAATTTGAAACATTAATTTTCTTTTAAATAGAAGAAATGTAATCATTTTGCCATGCAGTGGATGCAACATTAAATATTAATTCAAACAAAAATAATATATTTCTCTCTTTTTATATAATTGTGTTTATTTAGATCATATAGATAATATATAGATATTTATATTCAAGTTAAAACACACCCTCCCTTTATCGGGAAACAAGCTAAATTAAAACATTTACCACAAATATAATCTAACAATGCTTCCATAGCTGCCATCAGTAGCATGGCTGTCTTTTAGGAACATTAAAAACAAGGGATTTCAGCAAAACCATTTTGGCACAGAAAACCACACATAACGCCAGTAGCATCTGCTTTGTAAAAAGACAAGGAAAGATTAGAGAAGCTTTCATCTGATTTGTTTTTTTTTTCTTTTTCAAAAAAAAAAAAAAGAAAAGAAAAGGAAAAACATTCTGTGCATCGCTTTAGTCCAGGAGAGAGAGTGTATGTGCATCTCCTGAGCATTTGCTTGAGGCCAGTGGTGTATGTCCCAGAGTTTGTTGCTACTGCAGCATGCTTTTAATGGTCTTAGTGGTTGACTCATCATTAAGATGTTTTGTTGTGTACCTGCACAGAAGATATTAATTATTCATTATATTTACTGCAGTGTTTTGCCACGTGTTAAGCTATCTTCAGCACTGTTGCCAAACAAGCATTATTGTTCAGCAGAGCATAATCATGGGCCAGGATGCATGAAAGTGCATATATCATGACACTATGTGGAATATTTCTCACATTAAGCCACCAAAGAAAATATGAGAAAAAACTACATATCTTAGGAACTACTCTTCCTACATAGGACGCTGAGAGTGACACAATGACCTGTACTATTTATCATAATAAATTAGGACTTATTTTAAAGGGGCTATATGTAAGAATGTTCATGTATTAATCGCTTTTTTATTGGCAATAAATGAACAGCTTGTAACAAAACTGATTCTTATGTGAAAGACTCGTGGCGGTTACGTGTGCTCCCAAGAGCCTTACTTCCATTCTATGACATATGAAACGAATGCTTATTCAATGTTCAGGATAATGCTGAAAGAGCCATTCTGTTCTGTAATGTCAGTGTCATGCATAAAAAGGGATCCATTCAAACTATAGTCTGACAAAGCCAGATCTATATAGTCTACAGTCTCAAATATACTTTATAATCAAGCCATCATAACAGTGTAATTTTAATGACCTCATCTGTCATCATGATGCCGGTGAATTGCAGAGCTAGTGCAAACTTTCTCAACTGCTGTTTTCTCACCGCTGTCATTTTTGTTGTTATTGAGAGGAAAGCACGCAGCATATTTTTCTGCATGTTCATTAAAAGTATATTGCTGCAGAAGTATTACTTCTAAGCAAAAAATAATGAAATAATAATTATTTTTACAATTTAAAATATTTTTTTCTATTTTCTTTTTCTATGAATATATTTTAAAATGAAATTTATTTCTGTGATTCAAAGCTGAATTTTCAGCACCATTACTCCAGTCTTCAGTGTCACATGATCCTTCAGAAATCATTCTAATATGCTGACGTACTGCTCAAGAAACATTCATTATTATTATCAATGTTGAAAGCATTTTTTCAGGATTATTTAATGAATAGAAAGTTCAAAAGAACAGCATTTATCTGAAATATAAAGCCTTTGCAACATTATAAATGTCTATACTGTCACTTGATCAATTTAATGCATCATATATATATATATCGTCAAAAGTTAATTTATTTCACTAATTCCATTCAAAAAGTGAAACTTGTATATGATATTCATTCATTACACACAGACTGATATATTTCAAATGTTTATTTCTTTTAATTTTGATGATTATAACTGACAACTAAGGAAAATCCCAAATTCAGTATCTCAGAAAATTAGAATATTACTTAAGACCAATACAAAGAAAGGATTTTTAGAAATCCTGGCCAACTGAAAAGTTTGAGCATGAAAAGTATGAGCATGTACAGCACTCAATACTTAGCTGGGGCTCCTTTTGCCTGAATTACTGCAGCAATGTGGCGTGGCATGGAGTCGATCAGTCTGTGGCATTATCATTATCATTATCATAAAAAAAAAATAAAAAAAAAAAAAAACCTAAATACATTTTAATAGCTCGTTGTTAACAGGAGTGACAAACTTAAATGAACAGTACCTGAGAGCATTTAGAAGACCTTCCACACTGTTTGGTGGCTGATCTCTGAGCACTTTAATGCAGCCTTTCATCTGTTTGGGAAAAAAGCAGCCATGGTTAGAATGGCACAGTAATAACAGCACTGACCCTCATGAGTCATGATGCTGCGAGAGAACCATCACCATGTTTTCTGAGCTATGATTATGAGCCAGT
Source organism: Paracanthobrama guichenoti (assembly GCA_018749465.1). Taxonomy (NCBI): domain Eukaryota; kingdom Metazoa; phylum Chordata; class Actinopteri; order Cypriniformes; family Gobionidae; genus Paracanthobrama; species Paracanthobrama guichenoti. The sequence goes on along the minus strand of CM031966.1, from coordinate 15,842,552 downwards.
GCTAGTGCTAGTTTTCACTCACATCTATTTTGGAGGACTTTGCGAATGCACCGACGGGATGCACGTAGTCGTAAAGGATGATGACTCCCACCATGACACGCAGACAGAAGGAAACGGTTTCATCACTGCTGAAGCGGCTGCGATACTCTCTGAATCCAAATAAAACCAGAGAATAAGCAAATCACTTTACATTTTTTTTTATTTTATATTTACCTCTCAATTTCTAGTGGAGTCTACTTGAGTTTTTAATACACTGCAAACTTTATGGTGTCATCAGACAAATGAGAAAATGGCAGACTTACGGGGTTTCCAACATAACTTTGCACACGCTCGCCATGGTGCTCAATACATCTGTGGTGTTTTCAATGGGCAAGTTTTTATTCTGTTGGGCCAGAATAAGAATTAAATGATTCTTCAAGAGTTATTTTTCTGGTAATGTCACTGAGAACTGATTTTAAACATTTTTGTTACCTCAGATACAAATTTTGTTGTGCCATCACTTAATGTCTTCAGCATGGGAGTAGCATCAGCATAAAAAAGAGATATCCGATTGGCCAACTCATTATTCACTTCATTTTCTCCCTCTGCCTACACAGACAGTCACCAAAAATGTTAAAGCAAAAAGTAACACTAATTATTCTTAAGAACACCACTTCCAGAACAAAGATTTTTCTTTCTGACCAGTTTCTCAGAAATTGTCACAGTCAATGTTTCATGAAAATGATTAATAGTAGACAATAAAGGGAACAATGTGAAGATAGATAGACATCGAGAGGCTTTTTTCTCCTGTGCCCCAATTTCTCAGGTGAAAAATGTGTCAAAAATGCTAATACATTATTAATGTACTGCATATTAAACCCTTCTGCTAAAATGGAGAGAGAGTGTATATTAGCCAAAGTTTTCCAAGTTCGCAAAGCTGGCATAAAAATTATAATATCATTAGAATTAGAATATTATCATTAGAATATCATTAGAATATCCTACAATACCGCAAGTCATTTTGGTTAAAGGTGCTCTAAGCGATGTCACACATTTTTTAGGCCAAAACATTTTAGGCCATATATTTTTTTATATATATATATATATATATATATATATATAAAATATATAATATATATATAAAATATATATATTTTATATATATATATTTTATATATATTTCAGCCAAGAGGTCACGCCATGACATATCGATCTTCTACTGGTCACACATCGTCACATGATGCGAATTCGCAGCTTAGAGTTTACCAAGCTCGCAGCAAAATGCGAAACTTTTTGCACGAGCTTGCGTTTCCGGTCTGTCGCATTCGTATACGTATGATTTAGAGGTTATTATAAAACGCATTTCATACAAGCAAAAATATCCATTTCAAAATCAGGACAGCCAGACAACAAATGTATTTTTTTGTTAATAAGAAAGCAGTTTAATCTTACAGTAAACTGCATTCACCTGTACATTCTGGTGTGTCAAATCTAAAAATATGTTCATATATTAACAACAGTCTAAACTGGGGCTAGTGGCAGATGTGGAGAGGGGTATCCAGAGTGATTTATTTAACTCTCTTACAGTAGTAGGGCCCTCGGGAGCCACGGTAAGGCTACTGAATTCAGTCTGAGAGAATATGAGGGGAAAACCAGCATCATTTCACTAAACAAGGTATGCAGACTGCATGGTGTCCCCCAGGGCTATGTATGTGGCCTGTTCTCAGATCAGATACTTAGTCCTCGGAGGGCAGGACATCTCTGGGGAGGACGGGCACAAAAGCTGACCACAGATCAGGTGCCACACTATATTGGTGCACCTCAATGCACTTCAGTGAGCATCTCAGAACTCACTCACTCTCCCAGTGGGAGACCATTTTCTGTTTGGGTCCTCAACAGTCCCCTGAGGGCTGGTATGTGCAAGTGGCTGAGTGCTTGAGTATTTGTTTGAAAAAGAAAAAGGAAGTGTGTTAGTTATGTGGAAGGGGTTAAGAAAGAAATCGAGAGCTGCAAGTTCAAAGGTGTACTTTTAATTTAAAAGTAAAAATATATATAAATACAGCTCTGGAAAAAAAAATTAAGAGACCACTGGTTAAGAGGTTAAGTGAGGACAGAAATGTAGCACACAGAAAGATAAATATAAAGAGAGAAAGAGGGAAGAGGATGAGAGAAAAGACTAGAAGAAAGTCATAGCAATAGAGAGGTGATGGTTTAAATTCTTGAGAAAACTCACAGGAACGTTATTGATCCTCATGCGACTCAGGGTCCTCCGGTAATAACTGAAGTCATTCTGAATAGCAGGATTTGTCATCTGAAAAAGAATGAACACCAAACATCTGTAATCAGTTTACCTGCACTACTGTTTAAAAGGTTTCTCTCCTTTTTGTTTTTTTTTTTTTTTTTTGAAATGTATACGTTTATTCAGCAAGCATGGATTAAATTGATCAAAATTATAGAAATTTTTTCAAATAAATGCTGTTCTTTTGAATTTCTACTCAAAGAATCTTGAAAAACAAACAAACAAAAAAAAACAATCACAATTTCCACAAAAATATTGAGCAGCCCAACAGTTTTCAAAAATAAAAATAATTACTTGTGCATCACATCAGCATATTAGAATGATTTCTGAAGGATTGTGTGACACTGATGACGGGATTAATGGCAGCTGAAAATTCTGTTTTGCCATCAAAGGAATAAAAAAAAATTAAATAGAAAGTTATTTTAAATCGTAATTATATTTCACAATATTATTATTGTTACTGTATTTCTAATAAGAGACTTTTTTTCAAAACATAATTTTAACAATAGTCCATATTTTACATTTTCTGAATAAAAATGTGCATGGTGATTTTAGAGCCAATCTCGTGATTCTCTTTGTTGTGGGTTGTTGACAGGCCATTGCTATGTGGTTGCTAAAATGCTCAGATCGGTTTTTAGTAGTGCTGGGCAATCGATTAATCACACACACACACACACACACACACACACATACGCATGTATATATTTAAGAAATATATGAATAAGAAAAATATGTTATATTATAAATAAAATATTTATATTTATATATATATATATATATATATATATATATATAAATAGATATATATATATATATATATATATATATATATATATATATATATATATATATATATATATATATATATATATACATACATGCAAATATTTCTTAACTATATACATGAAGGAGTGTGTATTTATATGCATAATAATTATACACAGTACACACGTATATTATGTAAACACAAACTTTTATTTTGAATGTGATCAATCATGATTAATCGATTGCCCAGCACTAGTTTTTAGCTGTACAGTTGCTAGGGCACTGCTAGGTTTCAACAGGTTACTTACCAGCCACCACCAAGTCTCTTTTGGGTCTCTAAATGTGGTCTACGGGATTATTTCATCTGTTTGTTTTTTTTTGTTTGTTTTTTTTTTTATCTGCCAGGCAGAAATCGCAAGTCTAAACCCTTTAGTAAGTAATAGCTCATCTCTCAGAGTTACACAATGAAGTTTAATACTCAAAGTTATGGATTTATAAACAACCCATAATTCTAAGTACAATAGTAATGATGCTGGCCTTAACAAGAACCATTAATAAAAATAAATTGTGTATGTAAGGGTGCTTCAAAGGGAGAAAAATCTACAAGCAATTGCTGGTGTGACAGGACTGAAGTAGACAAATGCAGTCTAGTAGACTAGAAGGCAAAGAACAGTTACGGGATTAGCTAAAGCTTTACTTAACTTACTACCAGTTCCTTTAGGTAATCAGAGCAATCTTTATCTGTCAGGACCTAGACAGTGTCTGGGACCCATGCATCCCCTATTGAATTATTGTTTAAACCTGAAGAGTACCGCAGTAGATTTGCAGCTTGTGACAGATGGGTAAATATGCTTTAATGAAGAGTCATGTTCAATTTAAGGGTTGGGTGACAAATTTTGGAACAAAGGAGGGGGGTGATCATCAAGACGACAGCAGAGATGGGTTAGAAGACAAAGGTCAGGGTGAAAAACGAGTAGAGGTCACCTATAATTATCCCAAATGTCCATTGAATTTTGGACAGAGATTGTGATTAATAACCCTGTAAAGCCTGGCATACAGTATACAATAATAGTTAGAAAAATCTAATGATTTGAAATAGAAGTTCATTGAACATTTAAACAAAAAAAGTTTGTGTATGTTTTTTGTTGAGCATAATATTTGATACAGCAGGCTTTTATGGCTCATACAGTATGATATAGGAGAATATGGAGCGCACACCAATTTTATTCCCAAACTGAGCAAAAATGTGCAATTTTGTGCAGTTGCTGATATTTATATGGTCAAGAAGATACAATTCTGATGGCTTGTAATTTAAATAAGATCTTTATAACAGACTGCTTAAATGAAATGCATATAAATACGAGTTGTCACACTTTAACTCCCAATAATATGTCTTATTAAGATTATATTTAAATGCTTAGCTTAAGCAAAGCTCTGTAGTTTTTATTGTGGGGCAAAACATATAATGCAATGCAATACAATGATAATTGAGAGATCTGAAAATCTGACGTATCATATTTGATGGATGTATGGATAATCAAGTAGACCTAAGTTGGTTCAGTCCAGTAAGTGTTCATCTTGAAATATTGATAAAAATATCACAGCAAAAAGACACAATGTACACTTGTTTACTTGGTACTTGTATAAACTATCAATCATGGGGAATGTAGCAGATTGTGTACAACAGGTTTTTCCAGCAAAGTTTAATTACAAAGATAATTATCATATGAAATTAAAACAATTTTCTCAATTGACATCCTTGTCCAAAAAACAAATGCAGTGCTGGTATTCAGTCTATTTACTGCCAGACCATACAGCCTTTCCTAATGCACTACGGCATTGGCGGGCTGAAGTAGGTCATTGCGCCAAGCTGAGAGGAGGGCATGGTTGGATGGCGGTTGGCATGCCACCTTAAACCCCCTACCTTCTCACATTTAGCAACCCCATCTGGGGGGTGGGGGGGCGGACGGGGACTTTAATTGGGACATGCCGCAGGGCGTCGGGTGTATGTGAATGTTTGCATTAGAAAGAACAAGAAAGGCGCTAGTGTTGGTTCTGAGACGAATAAGAAAACGGCTAGACGAAACATGATTTGATTTTTTTGGACACATAACCCAGGACAAATTAGGTGGTTTACTGACATGGTCAGAGGAGTGAAAAAGCAGAGCTCAGCGAGATGTCGTTTTGACAAATACACTTTTAACTGTCCGTTCTGCATTATTCATTTGGTGTAAAAGAAACAGCAGGTGTTTAAGCAGAGGATAAGACAATGAAGGAGAGCCATAGCTCAAAAGCTATTTTTCCTATGAACTTAAATGTCGAGAAAGGTTTGGCAAGCACCAGGGGCAGCGAAAAAAGACTGGTGCAATTGGAAAGTAATTATTTTCCCATTAGCTGGTTTCTAATCACAATTAGCATGTCATTAGTGAGAAGAGGAAGCTTGTTAAGGCATAACATCCTGGTCAGTCTCATCTATCGCATGGTAATGTGTAAGCAGGCTGCATGTTAAAATTCTGCTGACTTACATGATGAGCTCATATTTTAACCATGCATTTCATTTGACTAGAGAACATTAAACTAATGAATAATTTCTACTCATTGACATCCTAATGGGTGAATCACATTAAAACAGGTTTAGCTCACATTTAACCGGAAAAAAATACAAAATACAAAAAATAAAGGAAATCTATTTTACATAAAGAAATGAAGCATGTTTTCAGGTCCATTTCAATTTTTTTCATATTGAAATATTATTAATGTATATTATTTTCATGACAATTAGGGATATTTTTTCCCAAATACAGATTACCGTACCACATCCAAATGTTTAAATTTGTTTAAGCTTTTTTCTTCATAATTATTATTCTTATTCTCAGTAGCGATTCTCATTACAGTTTTTTTGTTAAGTCACTGTAATATGTTTTTGTTCTTTTTCTTATTATATGACTCAAACATGTTCTCGACAGGGTTTGTGAGACCCAACTGACTTTTTGACTGTATTGCATCAGCTGTCTAGTATCAGTGCGCATTCAATGTTTTTTTGTGATTATTTTTTTATTGCAGATGTAAACATGGTTAACGTGAGAACCATTTAAACTATATGCAAAACCAGGGTTTGTGTAAGTAATAAAAAAAAGATAGCATCAGCACAGATTCGGGATTCCAATAAGATATTATATGGGAGAGTTTACCAATAAATTCTGCCCTTACCTTAAGTGTTTTTGGTTGGCTTTAATAATTCTTGCTGTTGTGCATTCTAACAGCGCAAATCAAATCAAATCAAATCAAATCAAATCAAATCACCTTTATTTATATAGCGCTTTTAACAAGTCCAATTGTTTCAAAGCAGCTTCACATTGTTAACAGGAAAATAATGCAACAGAATTTGTACAGCCGTTCTGGTGAAACGGTGATGTTATCCAGCTAATTTCAAGTATCATATAGCGTCAATGCGGGCAGATCGGTAATATAGATGAAATTTAGGTGTCCCCAACTGAGCAAGCCAAAAGCCAGAGGCGACGGTGGCAAGGAACCAAAACTCCTTCAGGGCCAGAATGGAGAAAAAAACCTTGGGAGAAACCAGGCTCAGTCGGGGTGCCAGTTCTCCTCTGGCCGACGAACAAACGGTGTATGATTATAATTCTGGCAACATAGCAGGTCTTAATTCATATTAGGCAAACAGATATTTGTTAGATTATTCGAGAGATTGGAGTAAATCACGCCAAGACGGGTTTAATGAGGATGTCGTGTCGATTCAGCATTTACAGGGGGAGTTTATTATTTTATAACAGCGCAATATTTTTAAGTTCTATAAGCCACATTTTGACTGCTGGAAATAGGTAGGTTCATGCCAAATTTAGATCATCTTTTTGGCCACTGTTAGAGCAGTGCACATTCAACATTCAAGTTGAATAAAAATTTAAATGAACAAAAATGAAAATTGATTCAATGGCTGATTCAGTGAAAACAAAATATTAACTTGTATTATGCAATGTTTGCGAAAAAAAAAAAAAAAAAAAGAAAAAAAGAAAAGAAATGCCATTAAGTAAACAAAGCCATATTTATTGAGGTATGGTCCTCACCTTGAGCTCATCAAAGCGCAGTGTGAAGTGTAGGATCTCAGCGAACTGTTTGGCGAGGGCCTGCTCTCTCTCCAGATGCTGTGTGGGGTCATCATATGTCTCACTAGTGAGTGCTCTCAACAGACTGTGCAGTGCTGCTTCTGTAGAGTCACACAGGGTAAGATTCATTAGATTAATTTGAGGAGCTTATTGATTTAATAAATTATTTATAAATAAATGGTTTAAAAATATATACAAATTATTGTGTGAAATATAAATTCCGGCAAGTAATTAGAACCCAAGAATGGCTGTTTATGATTGTCAAACAACCTGACTAATACTGAAATCTGAACAATATACTAATATATTTCAGTTTTAAAACAAAATTTTGTGTAAAACCACCCCTGAATAAAATATATATGGCTGTATGTCAGATTCTATACAATATTCGGGTTTACTAAATGGTGATAGAATCAACTTTGGCAACAAACAACATAAAACATCTAGTATCATACACTATATTGCCAAAAGTATTGGGACACCCCTCCAAATCATTGAATTCAGGTGTTCCAACACTTCCATGGCCACAGGTGTATTAAATCAAGCACCTAGGCATGCAGACTGCTTCTACAAACATTTGTGAAAGAATGGGTCGCTCTCAGGAGCTCAGTGAATTCAAGTGTGGTACCGTGATAGGTTGCCACCTGTGCAATAAGTCCATTCATGAAATTTCCTCACTACTAAATATTCCACGGTCAACTGTTATTGTTACTGGTATTATAACAAAGTGGAAGCAATTGAGAACAACAGTAACTTGTAAAAATCACATATAATTATGTAAAAATCACAAAGCGGGGTCAGCGCATGCTGAGGCGCACAGAAGTCGCCAACTTTCTGCAGAGTCAATAGCTAAAGACCTCCAAACTTTGTGTGACCTTCAGATTTGCTAAAGAACAGTACGTGGAGAGCGTCATGGAATGGGTTTCCTGACCTCAACCCAATAGAACACCATTAGGATCAATTAGAGCAGAGACTGGGAGCCAGGCCTTCTCATCCAACATCAGTGCCTGATCTCACAAATGCGCTTCTAAAAGAATGGTAAAAAAATTCCCTTAAACACACTCCTAAACCTTGTGGAAAGCCTTCCCAGAAGAGTTGAAGCTGTTATAGCTGCAAAGGGTGGGCCAACTCCATATTAAACCCTACAGATTAAGAATGGGATGTCATTAAAGTTCATGTGCATGTAAAGGCAGGCGTCCCAAAACTTTTTTTGGCAATACAGTGTACATAACCTAATAAACCAATAAAGGTTCTTTAATGCCAACTACTTTCTCAGATGTATACACATACTCCAGACTACACAAAAGGCATGCTTTTACATAAGTCAAAGTCAAAGTCAGCTTTATTGTCAATTCTGCCATACGTACAGTACATACATACAGAGAATTGAAATTCTATGACTCTCAGACCCTAGGTGCCTAACAACAACAAAACAATAACAACAAAAGTTTAACAGTAACAACAACAGAAGAAAGATTAAAAAAAGATGGATAAAGTGAATTATAGAGGTAAAGTGGCGATAGCAAATAGTGCAAACAATAGTAACAATAGTGCAATTACAGATTTAAGTCAGTGCAGGTATAAGGGCCTAATCTGAAGTTTCTAGATGTTCTCCACTACTACAATGTGATGTTCTGAGCACCAGTAGATGCCTCAATGACTTAAGAGACTGTTACCCACTTAACCCACAATTCCCATTCTCATTCTCTCCATTACTTTATTGAGGCAATACAGTACACAGCAGCATGTTAGAGCAATTACATTACATAAGAGTCAGTCCAGCAGCCATAAACAAGTTTATGGTTGAGGTACGGTATGATCTCAGTCTGGCCACATCGACCCAAGGTCCAACTACTTTTTAATCCTGATCTCAATTACACGTCTTAAAATATACATATAAACAAAACCAAACAGAGGTGCCTTTGGAATGATTCATGTTTTGCTGTTGCGAGTATTACGAAATTGCTCAAGTAAGTCATACTGCATCTTAAAAGAAAGCAATGGAAGGAAAAAAGCAATGGTTGAGTGATGAGGCTTTAAAACCGTGCATCAACAACAGCTGATGAACAAGTGACCATTCAGGTTAAGTCAGCTCTAGAAGTTCAAACAATATTGAGCTTTTTCAGCTTTATTCAGCTTTATTTTCATTGGCTCATTTGGAAATTGCAGCAATCATTCCTGTCTGAAGTTAGACAGAGGGTAGCTTTGTCAATAAACTTATTTTTTCTCATATGGCCTTGAGAAACCAAGAGATTTCATGATTTAAAGTTTTACATAGTCAAGCCTGTACAGTTATACAGGCTTCTCTCCAAAGTGGTGCGAGAGAGAGAGAGAGAGAGAGAGAGAGAGAGAGAGAGAGAGAGAGAGAGAGAGAACTCAGGCTGGTGACTCAAGCGGCAGCAGTGTGTAGAGTAAATTGAGCAGATTTGCCGTACGGTAATGACCTCCATCTGCTTTAGTCAGCTTGGCAGGGCAGAGGAGCTGATTAAAAATGGCCATGGAAGCACACTATTCTCCTCCCAGTCAAAACAGAGCTAGACACGAGCGGCTTTTAAGAGCGCATACTGAGAATGGAGTGTGAGGACGAGGATGGCAGATGAAAGGAATGGAAGGGTGGGGCGAGGGAATACACGTCACATCTCATCACATCACGGGAAAGCAAAAGAGAAGAAGTGAGATACGTGGGCAATGTTAAAATGATAGCTATACACTGAGGAATGGAGTAGTTTGAAATGAAATGGTTTACTTTATACCAAATAAATACATAAAACAAAAAGTTAAAACATAAAATTTTTCCAGTAAATAGATTATTCAAAAACAAAACATATGTAGTTTATATTTAGTTAAATTTTATAGTTTACTTTTACATAAATGTTTTATTACATACATTCATACACATATATATATATATATATATATATATATATATATATATATATATATATATATATATATATATATATATATATATATATATACATATATATATATACACACACACACACACATATATATATATATATATATATATATACATATATATATATATACATATATATACACATACATATATATACATACATACATATATATATATATATATATATATATATATACATATATATATACATATACATATATACATATACATATACATATACATATATATATATATATATATATATATATACATATATATATATATATATATATATATACATATATATATATATATACATATATACATATATACATATATATATATATATATATACATATATATACATATATACATATATACACATATATACATATATATACATATATATACATATATACATATATATACATATATATATTATATATATACACCACATATATATACATATATACATATATACATATATATACATATATACATCAGATATATACATATATACATATATATACATATATATATTATATATTATATATTATATATTATATATATATATATAAATTATTATTTCTTTAATACAGACAGGCTCATCGTCATATGAGAAAACTATATGCCAAGTGATCAGTGTAGTTTAGCAAAGCATGTCAGGCATGAGAGGTTGCGCCAAAAGTAGTGTTTAGTGTTCTGGAGCGGAAAGCGTGGGAAAGCAAGATGACCCAGTTCGGCAAGTTATGTAACATATGGCAGACGCTTGGCGAGGGGCTGTGCTCATTGACTACTGGTTCAAAAGCCATTACATGGATTTAAAGGGAAGGGCCTGAGGGGCTTCAGGGCAAGACCATCAACCCTATTGGTCTTATTAAGTTGCTAACACCCCCATGTTTTGATGGGCAAAAATAGCTAATGCTAAAGAAGCCATGTGATCTGAAGTATTAGAAATCACGATTATTTTTGTCTATGCATATCAGTGGGAGGTTTGTAACGTTTATGGCATTTAAGCCCATCTTAAAGCTAGAGTGTTACCCCAACCGTTGTTACCCAGCGTTTTGTGCGTGATTATGAAAAGACCAGCTGTTGTACTTCCCAGGGGCAGCTCAGGTGTTAATGTGTTTGCACACAGTGTTAGTGTGTATTTAATTTGTAAGATGTTTACAGCTCTGAAAACTCACTGAAACAGAAAGTGCCAATGACTCTTAAGCACATTGAAAGAGACAGTTTACCTACAAAAAACAATTATCAAATCGCAAAGACTGATTGTTATTATTACTACTTTATAGTCATATTGATATATAACTACAAACCTTTTGGCCACATTGTGTAGCCCTACAAACAAGGGCATCAAACTTTTTTATTATCATCATTATTTTTTAATCCGCATTTTAAATAGCAATCTATAATTTTTCCATTAGAAAAATCACTGTAAGGCCATTTTTCCCCAAATCATGCCACTCTCTCCACATTTGCTTTCATTATATGAAAAAGAGCAGCCTGGACATTGTTAAAATCTCCTTTGGGGTTAAAGAATTAGTTCACTTTAAAATTAAAAATACCCCATGATTTTCTCACCCTCAAGCCACCCTAGGTGTATATGACTTTCTTCTTTTTGATGAACACAATCAGAGATATATTAATAAACATCCTGATGTTTCCAAGATTTATAAATGGCAGTCATTAGTTCCAAAATGAGTTTGAAGCTCAGAAAAGTGCATCCATCCATCATAAACGTACTCCACACGGCTCCAGGGGTTAATAAAGTCCTTCTGAAGCGAATTGATGGGATTTTGTGAGAAAAATATCAATATTTAAAACTTGATAAAGTAAAATATCTACTCTTTCGCCAGACCGCCTTCCATATTCAACTTACGAAGAAAGTGTAACGCCTCTAGCAGTTCAAAACGTTTATGCTACGTCCTAGTCATATGCCGCGTCAGGTAAGCTTTTCTGTTAGTTGAATACGGAAGGCGATCTGGTGGAAGCTAGATATTGTACTTTATAACGTGTTAAACATGGAAAATTATCTTACAAAAACCCATCAATTCGCTTCAGAAGGCCTTTATTAACCCCCCGGAGCCGTGTGGAGTACGTTTATGATGGATGGATGTGCTTTTTTTGAGCTTCAAACTCGTGAGCCCCGTTCACTGCCATTATAAACCTTGGAAACATCAGGATACTTATTAATATAACTCCGATTGTGTTCATCAGAAAGAAGAAATTCATATACACCTAGGATGTCTTGAGGGTGAGTAAATGATAGGGTGATTTTTATTTTAAAGTGAACTAATCCTTTAAGTTGGCAAATCATTCATATTTAGAATGACATGAGGGAAAGTAAATGATGGCAGAATGTTCACTTAAAGGATTAGTTCACTTTAAAATGAAAATTTCCTGATTTACTGCACTTACAAGATGTTTGTGTTTTTCTTTCTTCAGTCAAAAAGAAATTAAGTTTTTTTGAGGAAAACATTTCAGGATTTTTCTTCACACAATGGACCTCAATGGCAACCAAAATGTTGAAAGGCCAAATCAATGCGGTTTCAAAGGGCTTTGAATGGCTTCAGAGGCTCTGCATGATCCCAGCTGAGGAATAGGGTCTTATCTAACAAAACGATCGGTCATTTTCAAGAAAAAATAAACACTTATATACTTTTTAACCTATACTGCTCATCTTGCGCTGCTCTGCGGCATGCCACGGATTGTGCAATCACATTGGAACGCTAGACGCAGGCGGAAGTACCGCCCCAAGCGAACATGCGAAAACTAATACAAACATTTTTTTGTTAAAGGATGTTTGTATTAGTCTTCGCACGAGTGCTTTGTAAACACGGGGGTGGTACTTCTGCATACGTCTAGCGTGACCTTTGCGTCGTGATTATGTAATCTGAGCGAGCTGCAGAGCAGCGCAAGATGAGAAATGTAGGTTTAAAAGTATACAAATTTATTTAATTTTTTATAAAATGGCCGATGATTTCACTAGATAAGACCCTATTCCTCAGCTAGGATCGTGCAGAGCCTCTGAAGCCCTTCAAAGCCCTTTGAAACTGCACTGATTTGGACCTTCAACATTTTGGTTGCCATTGAGGTCCATTGTATGAAGAAAAATCCTGAAATGTTTTCCTCAAAAAACTTAATTTCTTTTCGACTGAAGAAAGAAAGACATGAACATCTTGGATGTTGCAAAATGTTCATTTTGAAGTGAACTAATACTTTAAAATGTTTCTGCATAACTACTAGGGGTGTAAAGATACATTGTTATATTGAGATCTAAACATAAATGCGACGATATCCATCACATATATAAACGATATGATTCGCGATATAGTTAGATTTATCCAAGACTCAGCTTATTGTATTTATAAAGTATAGGCTAATTCACCCAACTTTTCAACTTCCAAACACAAATAATTTTTTTATGAAACATATTTCTGTCCCTCCATTTAAAGTCCATTCCTCTAAACTTAAAAATGTAATAAAAGCATCATAAAATGAATCAGTCGAGTGGTCTAATCCAAATATGGCTTTATATGATGAACAGATTTAAAACTAAGGCCATGCCGTAGTAAACACGGATGTTCAAATGCTTGCATGACGTGTGAAAACAACATGAGAGTGAGTAAATTACCATTCACCATTAGTAAAAACACCAGAGAGAACTAACAATTTACAGCTTGGGAATAGTCCTTTTCAGATGCTTTTGTACGATTAGAACTGTGATTAACTGCACTGATCATCTGAACAGCACTCCTCAAAGCGAAAGCACAAACATTTAAATTACAATATTACATTTAGTTTTATCAGTATGATTATTCAAAGCGTTTTAGATGGTTTATTCTTACATGTATAGTGCATTAATAGTGGGAGAGGTGGGACATAGTGAGCACCGGGAGAGTCTGTGTATGCGGCTTGAAAGTGCGAGTACTGTGTGAGGAGAAAAATTTGTTTATGTAGTTTCAGTGACATTACTACAATAAACTACTATACATTATGTTGAATATAATGTATAATAATGGACTGGGGGAATATTTGTGATTCCTGATAATAATAAAAGAATAATAATATTATTTTCTTTAATTTGGCTTAAAACATCATGATAGTATTGTATCTTGAGTTCAGTATCGTGATTTGTATCGAATCGTGACAGGAGTTTATTGTTACAACCCTAATAACGACTAAGAAAAATAGGCTATAGTACCTAATCTTTGTGAAAATTCATAGAACTTCTTTAGTTTGCCTACTAGTGGCACCACAGCAGCCCACGCCTGGTCTTGTAATGCCTCGTCATTAGGGTTCTGGATTGCCTGAAAGAAACAAACAACATCACAATAACACAACATCTGGCGACTTATAAATAAAGTTTCCACAAGTCTAAACGGAACATATTATTTTATGACAGTATGAGATTAGTGTATGTGGGATGAGGCTTTTAACTGATGTGCTCTTGAGGGTGGCAATTTGAGGATGTAGATGTCAAATCCAAATACACAAGAGGTTTGAAGGTTTTTTTATTGTTTTTTCATTAAGACACTGGGCAGAACATCTAGTCAATGCTTTCCTCTTTCTACCTCAGTGTGCTTTTCAATTTCCAAATACATGTGGCTCATTACAGTAATTACTGAGTGTGCTGACATAAAAGGAATGCACCAAGTTCTTTTGAGCGAAATTAGAAAAAAAGAAATAAAAGACATTCACTTTCATTCTGCATAAGACGCCAGCCCTTGGCAACTGTATCTGTATAGCAACAGTATCCGTGGCAACAAGAGTATCAATCACATTGACACTCACTCATCCCGAGGCGTGATTGAGCAGAGCAGAGAATTTCAAATATTGCACACACAAGATGAGATGTTTTAAAGCCCCCGATATTGTTCCCTCAACTCATTTTGTGTGAATTTATTTATATAAGGAGACAATTTTGCATGTACAACTGTATGCATGTATGTGCATACATAATACGAGTCAAACAGATCTCGTGTGTACCTCCCGTATCTCTTGGCCCGCGCCTTTATACGCCTGTAGTTCGTCAAGTATTCCCAGTGCATCCTTCAGGACCACATCCACTTCTTCCCACGTTTCCCGCTCTGCTTCTGTTGGCTGGGCATCTGGAGGCAGAGAGAGAGGCAGAGAGAGAGGGAGAGAGAGAGAGAGAGAGAGAGAGAGAGAGAGAGAGAGAGAGAGAGAGAGAGAGAGAGAGAGAGAGAGAGAATGGAATAAATTAAATAGACTTCAAGGTCTTTAATCAAAAGGCCTTTCAAGGTCACATTTCGTCAATGTCTGACACATTAAGAGCGAACATACTGTACGTATGCAACTCATGAACAGGAATCAGAGCTTTATACCTTCGAGAATGAGGCAAGATTAAAATGAAGGAAAGAACAAAGAAAACAGGTTACTTAGTGACACTTTGTGCACTAGATTTAACCCTGTTAAGGGTGCTGATACTATGGGAAAATTCCACTATGACTGTGCCTTATTGACTCTGAATAGCAAGTATTCTGAGGAAGAAGGGTATTACTGTAACATTTGGTAGATCATAGACATTGACTACCATTTAAAAGTCTAAGGAGACTGTAAGATTTTATTATTTTTATTTTAAAAGAAATTAATACTTTTATATTGAGCAAGGACTTAACTGACAATAAAGACATTTAAAAAATGCTGCTTTTTAAACTGTCTATTCAAAGAATCCTGATTTTTTTTTTATTAAGATATTAAAAAACAAAAAAAACAATTGTAATACAAATTGTAATAATATCTAAAAATATAACTATTTTTGATCAAATAAATGCA
The DNA here is from genome assembly GCA_018749465.1 of Paracanthobrama guichenoti. Lineage (NCBI taxonomy): Eukaryota > Metazoa > Chordata > Actinopteri > Cypriniformes > Gobionidae > Paracanthobrama > Paracanthobrama guichenoti. The sequence continues at coordinate 15,826,666 of CM031966.1, read as the reverse complement.
GCCTGGGTGAGCATAAGCAAAATATTTTTAAAAATAACTTTTTGTTTTGAAGAAAACAAGAACTGCACTCTTTAATGTATTGAATAAATAGATTTATCATTTATGTAGCGCAGGATTTTTCATGTTTCAATTTTCAATTTTCTTAAATCATGCTACACATATTATTTTATATCAGAGGCAGTTGACAGTGAGGGAGGAATTTGCAGCTTTACTTGCAAATTACAATTCCTGTTCGTCAATAAGGTGAGAACCAGACCCATTATTAATCTAAATATACTCAAATCATTTAAAAGGTGTACTATCCAAGTAGTAACAGAAGATGCTTGCTGTAATGGTGAAGTAGTAGCCATTCCGATCTCCGGTATAGTTACGGTTCACACTGCATGTGTACTGCGAGATCAAATGATCCATGCCCAAGCCCACCTCTTCAAGCGATCATACTAGTTAAGTGAACTAGACTTAGGGTATCAAACGTGCTCGAGCATGGTTCGCCTAGTGCAAGTACACCCAAACAGACCCTTCATTAAGTGATTTGCTTTCTCACATTTGTTTGGAATGACTCAAGTAGTGTCTCCATCCTACAGTGCTCTTCAAAGTTGCAAAAACAGCATCTGAAATTTGCCCATAAGTACACTCATAGTTTGAACTTGGAACATGAACTTTTCATATACACAGTCCAAATGTGACATCACTGTCAGCTTGTTAAAGTGTTTGTTAGGCCACATACTTCACTCTGCTGAACAAAAAAAAAAAAAAAGTACAGTGTTCAAATTTTGGGGGGAGTTACTCTTTTAACAGAGCCTCGCTGGGGTCTTAAAGAGTATTTAAGTCAAACCTCCACAGCTGAGCCAGTTTCATATGTTTAAAAGGCAAAGTGTGGAATTTTAAATGGTGGAAACTTCAGGGCCACATCTAAAGAGAAAGCTCAATGAGACATTGGCAGTTTTTAACTACAGCTGGCTTCAAGTGCAATTTAAGAAATGAAGGGCCACCTCCTTTCTCACCAAGCGTTCAGATGCTACACATTAAAAGTGCAATGATATTTCAGATTATAATGTTCTTGTCTTGATACAGTAGGTCCTGTTCCAGTGCTCTGTCTTGGAGTCTCTTTGCACTCTCATCCTCTTTATTAGTGTCACATAACCCATGATCTTATAGCTGTCCGTCTGATGACCCATGAATGAGCCAATGATTTCGAGGTGACTCCATATCGCCCCCTGTATTTCTTCCAAGAAACAGCTACTGTGACTAAAAATGGAAACAAACACTGTAGGGTGGAAATGTTCTGTGGGCAAGGGCAATAAAAGCCAGGAAACTCTTGTTTTCCACTGTCTTCTTTTCTTTGGTTCATTCACCTTCCTTTGCTTTGAAGACAGTTTTTGGGTTCAAACAAATGAGATGGTAGAAGATTGTGCGTGGTTCATGAACTAGTCTACAGGGGAAAGGAGTTTCAGATAGTATCACGTCCCAAAGGGGAACTGGCATTTTTTATATGGTGACCGGGTGATGACCTACACATCTTGGTAGCAAAGTTGATGACAAAGTGCGCGAACATACCAACAAGGACACGTGAGATACTAAAGTGATGCATATTTTTAGGGAAGCTTCGAGAGAGGAGTATTATTTACAGGTAATAAATGAAAGAAAGTTGATAGAAAGGGGAGAAATATCTCACTTTCAAAATCAAGGAAGAAGTTGGGCTCTTGTTCAAGGTCTGTGCATGTCAAAACTTTGAGGAGGTTCCCCATGACAACGTACCTAAAGGGAAACAGAAAGAGACAAAAGTTAATTCACATATTTTGAACAGAAATCATGATTCCGGTGGTCAGATCCAGGTGGGGGCACTTAAGAGCTCTACTTTGATTCCATAAATGGAGCTTATCTCCCCTGTTATCAGTCAAGAAACCATTGCCCCTCCAACCAGCAGTCGACGCTCCTTCCCCTTACCCCACAGCTTCCACTCTCCAGACGCAGTGGTTTTCCTGTGCAGGGCCTTGGGTTGACCAGATGTCACTACTGTAACCCCCCTCCTTCAGCACACACACAGAGTTACGGGAATCCCTGCACTTTGGTGGCCAGTGCCAAGTTCTGCCAACCGTGCATGTCATGCCTACTGCTCACGTTCAGTTCCCTATTGAGAGGCCACAGGCGTTCAAATTCAAGATTTAGGAAGTAGACTAGTGTTTTTAGATGTAAAAACAGCCCTCTAAAAACCATTAATTCTCTTGGGATAACTGAGGCTACTGGGTTTACCATTTTGCTTTTGCAAAACTTGAATAACAGCAGACAAGAGTGCAGTACAGAAGCGAGGCCAAACATTCCTTCCACACAGCAAAATCAAGGAAGGAGTCACATTCCCAAGATGTTCAATAAAAGGGTAATTTCATAGAAGACAGGACTTTATTTACTGACTTTATGAACAAATTAAAAGTATAAAAAGTACTTTATTCTAACCCAGCTTAAAGTACAGTCACTTAAAGTATATTTCACTTTTTAGAGGTCAGTAAATTAAATCATTGTATTAGTCAGTTAGTTAGAAGTAAATTTCATCATCGGCATAATAACTGTGCAAGCCAGTTCACAAGGTCATAACACTGTTCCGGCCCATTGTTTTACAAACAAAAAAGAAATGGAAACGGAACAACAACATCAAACTTCTGGAGATGCAACACCTGTTACTAAGCACAGTCATAACTTCTGGAGAGAAATAGCACAGGCATTGGACAAGGATGGCATTTTCTATTGTGTTTTCTAGTGTGTTAATAGAGCTGCCACTTTCTATGTAATATGTAATGTTTTACTTCGTTGTTCAATTTACAAATCAGTCACTCATTTACAGATTTTTTTGGAACTGTTTGGAACAAGGGAATATATTTGCAACTTAGCTTGGTAATGCTAGTGACACAAGAGTCCAGGGGAAAAAAAACATGTTACTATGACTAATACTATACTATGTATTTTGGAAAACCTTGGCTAAAATTGAAAGTGTACTTCTAATGCTACAGATCTGTACAAAACTGCTCTAACAGTTATAAAAGCACTACTTAACTGTTTTAGCCTGTTAGAAAATTAAAAAAAACTACACAAGGAAGATTCTGAGAAATCACACAGAGGGAAAAAAGCATCCTTCCTAGTACACACCAGTGTCCTCCAAAGCAGTCACCTGACATCAAACCAGATAAAACACTGAGAAATGTGGTGGAGGCATTTTCCCATCAGCTTACAACGATATTTCTCTGTATAAAAGTTGTTTTTAACAAGAACTCCAGTGGCCTGGTGGTAAGCCTGGTGGTTTTTTTGTTTTGTTTTTTTTTACCACATTTATCAAATGCACAATTCAGCTGCAGATAATTATTAAAACTACACCAAAACAGAAAAAAACAAAATGGTGTTATGTTTGATTTATTAAAACAAAATTAGAATTTTAATATCAGTGATAAGAGCAGTCATGAGTAAGGAATAATTGATGACAGGCCATTGAATTATTAGAAAAATAATGCACACCTGAGGAGGTAATGTGGCCACGATGCGAAGCGGACAAATTTTGCAGAAAAGATAGTTCATGTATTCATGACCTCTAGACTAGATTACGGTAATGCATTACTAGCTGGTTGTCCTGCATCCTCAATAAACAAGCTACAAGTAGTCCAATAATGCTACTGACCCTAAGGCCCTAAACAGTTTAGCTCCCGTATATTTAACTGATCTTCTACTGCCTTACAATCCATCACACTCTTTAAGATCACAAAACTCTGGGCTTCTGGTAGTACCTAGGATATCGAAGTCCACTAAAAGGAGGAAGAACGTTTTCATATTTGGCTCCTAAACTCTGGAACAGCCTTCCTGCTCATGTTCAGGGCTCAGACTCACTCTCCCAGTTTAAATGTAGATTAAAGATGCATCTCTTTACCCAAGCATTCACATAATGCATCTCATAATCTTGTACTTCAGTTATATCATTGCCCATGATTGGCTTAATGCTTTCATGGGCAGCTACGCTAGTTATTTTCCTGTTCTGTTTTATCTTGGGACACCCATCCAGCCTCTTGTGAAGACTTCAAATGACCATCACCTGTGAAGAGATGACTTCAACTCCTGCGAGGACTTCAGATGACGCAGCTCTGCATCAACATGCACCCATGCTCAATTTTCTATATACCCTAATCATTGTTAACAACATGCATTCTTATTTCACTGAGCCCATCATTTGTGCCTTAATTTTTTACATTTATTAATAATACATTGGTAGCTAACTGTGTGCTTTGTATACAACCCTCTATAATGCAAGCAAATCACTCGCATATGAGAGTATATTTCACTCTGGGCGACTAAACAATATCTATCATTAGCCATTGGCTAATAAATGCTTAGATTTTACTCGCCAGTGTGTGTGTTAGAGGCTAAGAATAAGCTTAGCATAGATATATTTTCACTCGCTGAACACTCTCGCTCTCGTCAAGCGATCTAACTTATACGATTTTAAATCAGCTCATCTGACGTACCGTAAACTCTAACGTTAGTGTGAAGGCGCACAACTCGCCATCGCTTTGCTGAGCGTGTTTCTCATACACACACACACGCACACAGCACGAGAGTCTTACATACCACGCAAAATTTACGTGCTACCTGTAAACCATATTCTTTGTTGTATTTTCCTGTCAAAATACCAGAGTTAATTTAGAATTATTCAGCTTTTAAGAACAAGCAGAAGATATGCTGTTTTTTCCAGTAGTGGGCGGGACTAATGTGCAAACGGCAATCTCATTGGCTGGCGCTCATCTTTTCCTGTCCCCGTTTGATTTCAGCAAATCAGTTTGAGCGAATGCTGTCAACATGATTAATATTCATGAACCCAGTAGCCCATCAATCCTTAGTGCGTTGTATATTGTTATTAGTAGTAGAATTAGTAGTAGTAGTATTATCTTTTAATAATATAATGTAATTACTATTATCTATTTTTTTAGTAACATTGAAATTACCAACAATATCTTAAGCACCACCACCAGTCCAAAGTTCAGTTAAATTACAAATATACATTCATACATGGTTACCAACAGTTTTAGTTCTAATTACTAAAGTTCTATCATTAAATAGTGCTTGATTATCATAATATCATAACAATCTAATGCTTGATAGATTGATATTAAGAGTATACGTTCAGATATTTAAAAAGCTGTGCCATTTGGTGGAATAATATATATATATATATATATATATATATATATATATATATATATATATATATATATATATATATATATATATATATATATATATATATATATATATATATAAATAAATAAATAAATAAATAAATAAATAAAGTATATCAGTCTGGCAACTAAACAAAAAAATTTACTAGCCAATGGCGATTCTATTGCCAAGGTGTGCATAGAGGGTTGGTATATGTACATTTCTGAAATACATAACTTGGATACAGTCAGCTGAATTGTAATGTAGACACATTTTCTGTGAAGCTGCTTTGAAACGATATGTATTGTGAAAAGTGCTATGCAAATAAATGTGAATCGAATCTTCTTGCGCTTGAATATTGGCAAAGCTTAAAAACACGTACAAATGATTAACTTTTGTGACCATGCAGCACTGCCCCGATTGGCCCCGGGCTGTCGGGCATCCCTTATTGTCGAGACATGTGACAAGACGACACAACGCGAGACAGGGCGACGCGAGACGACAACGCGGGACGACATGACATGAGACAACACATAACACAACATATAACACAACATATAACACAAGACAACAACCCCAGCAACCACCCAGAATGCACTGGCAAGCTCTTGGGTTGGCAGACAGCCCTTTTGGGTGGGCACTGCCAATCTTTATTTAGCTATAAATGCGCGCACACACATACACAATGTCATGACTGACTAATCCGCCTGTTGTAAAGGTAGCTGCATCATACAAAAAGGCTGAACAACACAAAAAGACTGGGTTGTGTTTACATTTACCTAGTACAAAAGATGAAAGAGGAGAGGAAAGCAAACTAGAGGGAAAGGGTCAATCTAGGCCATGACAACAGCAGCGTGTTACCCATGATTCCTGCTCCTCTGGCGGGAAGGGAGAGAAGTATAAGAACACACATAAGCATGAAGGCAGCAAGATGTAGGTCACAGACATGAGTGTTTATGTGTGTGTATGGGTGTTATATAATCTAGCTGAGGGCAAGACAGGACCATTTTAAAAGTGATCTTAGAAATCTAGACAGCATGGGACAAACAGTCACTCCTACACGCCTGGCATTACAATTAACTTTACAGTCATGGGGCGAAGTATAACTAGCAGATCATTGAATATTTTGGAGTGAATGAGTGAATTATATTGGCAGTTGGTTTATGTAACTGTGGAGAGTCATATACACTTATATACATTTTCTTAATCAACAGCCAAGATTTTAGGTTAAAAGTATAAGGGAAAGTGTACAACTTTGTCCTTTAACTCATCACCATTTATTTAAACATTAACATTAAACATGTTCACTATTTTTCCATGTAGTCTCTCAGTAAAGTGAGGCTGGAATTATAAATTACAATGAACTAAACTAACATGATAAATTGACAGCATTAATTATAACAAGTAAAGCTGTCAATTTAACATGTCAATTTAGTGTGACCAATAATAAAAATAAATAAATAAATCATGCTGATGCTTGTAAAAAAAAAAAAAAAAAACAACATCACCAAAAATCACTTATACTTTATACTGCTAAAGTTTTTTTTGTCTATTCAATGATTTTGTCTGCTGCAATACTTTCTTTGTATTAACTTTTTGTTAATAAGTATTAACATGTAAATGTATTAACATTTGATTTAAATTAATATTCTTTATATAATAATATTACAATATAATAGTATTGTGTATTAAATAAATAATATTAATTAATATATTAATTGGCTTAATTAAACTAAATCATGTAATTAAGATTAAGAATGGGATGTCATTAAAGTTCATGTACGTGTAAAGGCAGGCATCCCAAAACTTTTGGCAATATCGTGTATATCATGGCACACCACATGACACTGCTGAAATTGCTTGCAATTTCATGTCAACTAGTAAGTCAAATTAATTTATATAGCAACTATCAAAGATAAAAATCACAAAGAAAGTGCAACAATTTAATTTAAAACAACAAACAAAACATAGAACATAAAAGCCCAACCAACTAAAAGCTTGTCTGAATAAAAGTGTCTTCAGCTGCTTTTTAAAAGAATCAACAGATTCGGGCACACGCAATGACGGGGGCAGGGCGTTTTTAGAGTTTAGGGGCAACTGTCTCTGCCCAAGTTTTAAGGGTGGGATTTTGGGGACACTCAGGAGATTCTGACCTGATGAACGAAGAATACGAGAGGAAGAGTAAGGGGTCAACAGGTCTGCGATATATTGGATGATATATTATATATTATGTGATATATTATAATCAATTCTCTAATTGACTGGAAGCCAGTGTAATGTAAATAAAATTGGTGTAATGTGTGCCCTTCTGTTGGTTCCTGTTAAAAGCCTGGCTGCAGCGTTTTGCACCATTTAGAGAAGACTCCGAGAAGATTTGTTAAAGCAAGTAAAAAGAGAATTACAATAATCTAAATGTGAAGAAATAAAAGCATGAATTCTCTCCATGGTAGCTTTGGGCAACAATGTCCTCAGTTTAGAGATATTTCTCAAGTGATAAGTAGTGTATGTCTGGGCTGGGAACATGGCAGAGAGATGGAGGAGGTGTATGCAGAGTGACAGGAGACAGGCTGCTGACAGGTGGAAAGTTAAGACATGAAGAGGTAGACAGGTGAACAGGACAACAGAGACAGAGAGTGTCTAGAAGCTGAGGCAAAGAGACAATGGGCGTGAGAGATTTGACAAGGAGTGACGTAGGGGTTGAAGTCAGGTGAGTGTCTAAGCTGGGACCATCTGTGTGAGGGTCTCAAACAGTTACAGGGACTGTACATGAAAGTTACTGATGGTAAACCAATGATCAAAAGCACTCTAACCCATACTGACAGAAGAAAGACTCACCTGAGCCAGCATACTCTAACTGATTCAGACATTCTCACTTCACAAAAGAGACATGGACACATGGTGAGGGGCAGCGACAGGTTAAAGCCAAACAGAGGATCACATGGAGGTCAAAGCTTAGCAAAGCTCAGGATTAGAGTTCAAGGTCAGTGGTGTGAGTCGATTATCAACAACCGCCGAAGCAGTGTAAAATAACATTCTTCCCTTGGCTTGCTTGCAAAGGTTGTGTTAAGTTTTTAGGTGTACAAAAGTATGTTTAATCTAATCTAATCTAATCTAGTATAATATAATAATAAAATAACTGTATGTAATGCTTTTGCACCAGCCTTATTGTGTGTTAAACTCATCCACTGTTGGAAAGTTACTTAGAATAAATGTGATCCAACCCCAAATCTCACCCAGCAAACCATTAGGGGTCATTCCAAGGACGGCCATCTCAGAAATCCAATATTGCACCAAATTTTCACTGACACAATCATATTTCTTAATAAAAAAAATAAACAAACAAATATTTATTTAGAGAAAACAATCTTTCTTTCAAAGACAAACACAATGTCTCTGAAAAGGTTTATTTTGTAGTAATGTTATCATTGGCTTAAAGGAACAAACGTGATCGAGGTGTATGTAAGAAAGGAACTAAAGAGATTTATTTCCAAAAATTTAAATAAACATGAATGGAGAACATTTATCAAGGTCCTAACAACTCATGACAACAACAGGGTATGTTGGCCATACTGAGACAAGATTATGAGTGAAGATTATATTAGGCACAGTGCATTTGCCTCTCAGCTTCATTCATAGGGGTCCCAAAGGATGACGGCGAGCTCCCCATACGAGCTCTTTCCGAGAGAGAGAGGCTCTGACCTGGTTGTTTTCTTTTGGAAGCCTCCTACTGGGAGATTGCGTGCTGGAGGAGAGAAGCTACGATGGGATCTGGAGAAGGAGGGGGCAAAGGGGGGGCTCGTCTAAGCCCGCTGGGCACTTACAATTCACTACTGCATTCTGATTGGCTGCATGCAAGTTCTTCTTCTCCTGCACTCCACTGTATCCATGGAGTTGAAAAAAGCTGGTGCTACCAAAAACATGCTGACAGCCAATCAGAAAGTGAATGGCTGGAGGGGAGGATGAGGGCACTGGAACAGTAGTCCGACTTAAGAGCTTGCGTATGAATACATCCAAAAATGCACAACTAGCGCAATCATGGAATTCTACCAATAACTGACATTCCAGTCTGAGTATGCATGAATACATGATCAATTAACCTAGGTTAAAAATGTATATTAGAAAAAGGGGGCATAGGCAATGCAACAGATAACATATAAGGCATGGGGAGGAGGCAGCATGGGAAACTACGCGCTATAGTTGTGGCGGCATAGGAAAAAAACAACAATCTCTCCCCTTCCTCAATCCCTCCATCACGTGGGCACGGCCATGGAGTGGCTAACCGGCTGCCTGGGGCATTGAGGGGGAGGGGAGCAAGTGAATTAGTGTGTTTTCATGTGCTTGCTTATTTGAGTGAGTGGATGCAATAATCCAGTTATGTATGTGGTGAAGTATGTGCAGAATTGATCCTCATGGGAGAATATTGCCAGAAGAGCGACACTTAACGTAGAAGCCTTGTCTAAAATCAAATTTATAGAGGCTTAGCCAGTGATTTATGTAATTCAGGCTTAAAATACACATTTATTGACAATCACTTTCCAAACGCCAAGAGTGTGCCTGTGATATCTGTTAATGTATGCTCTAGTATGAGTAATGTGTGCATGCCTGTGATGCATCATGCAGTGTCACTCTACAGCAGCATCACTTACATCCTTGTCTGCAGTTTTAACTTGACCTAAATTTCCTGGGGCGTGCCGCCACATCGTATTAGCCGAATAGCTGTGCTCTGATTTCACCCCGAACCCTTGAAACCCACCCAATCGAACTGAAAATGGGGGAGCAGATACCCTTCATCCACCTCAAACAACTTGCGTGACCTGCCTGACCCCACCCAGCTGAGGTGATGCGTTGAATAAAATTAAGGAATCAAAAGGGTGATGGATGAGGGAAGGGGAAGCGTGCGTTTGTTTGTGACTTGTAACTCCGCCCACGCCGGCCACACTGGAGTAAACAGCCGCTTTAATGCCCTCTTCAAGCACAAAATCAAAACAAACCGCTGGATAAGCCAATGAGGTTACGGCACTTTTGAAGGATGTAAGCTATTGGTGCATTCAGTTTGAATGTTACTGCAACAACAACACTGTCAAATGACAACCGTGACATTTGTAGATTTGATGTAACCTGCAACACAACAAATAGTGACAAACAAACAGCGTGATTTTACTACTGCTCACTTACAATTGTTATCTTTTTAAAAATTTGCATAATTCTCAAGTAGGTGGTGGTGTATGGTGATAACCGGAAAGGTTCGGAGTAGGATTTTTGGTTAATCTCTCCTACAATAGGACCTCTTAGGCGGAAATGTACCTCTCACGATCAAAGCCAGAAACCATGGCAACCGAATATCATAAGCCAAAACAGGGCACCTCATCTGAAATGTTGGGAGAAGGAATTTTAAGCCACCCCATTCCAAATGTTCAAAGTCTGTTTAATCGACAAACATGCATCACTTCCATTTCTGAAGCTGTTGAGATTAACGTAATCTTTCAAATTCCTTTTTTTGTAAAGGAACAATGAGTTACACCTAAGAATAAAGAAAATTGAGAGACAGAAGTTGATGCATCCTGCCTCTTCAATGTCACAGCTAGTGTAACGTCCATATTTGCTTCAGAGAACAGCAGAACAGGAGAGAATTCATGTGTGTTCAAGGGTGTCCTTTTACCGTGAAGGTCTTTAAGATCTGAGAAAGTCATTTGGTGCAATACAAGCGCAGGAAGTTTAGCCTCTGCATACAGATTAACACTGTCTGTGGCACTTTCGCAGCCTGAAGATAGATATTTTGGCTATGAAGTTTGCATATGTAAGAAATACAACGTCTGACCCCCTTTTCGAAGTACTGATGTCCTTTTGTCATTGGCTGACTTCACTGCTATCAAAAAAAAAATTGACATTATTTGACAAAAAGAAAAATGTCAAATGCTTGTTTCAGTTTCTTTCGATTTTCTTAATTCAGAGTAAGTGTGTGGTGATCAGGAGAGCCGTTTGTGCTGAGTGTGAGGGGTGGGGCACTGTCAAACTGTGATGGGATTTTTAGGGGTGTGTACAGCATGAGTTGGATTTACGCTAAGAGGCATGAGATGGGTTTTTAGGCACAGAGCACCCTCTGCTGAAAGGTGTGTGGAGTAGACCACTCCCTATTCTCTGAAAATAAAATAATAAAAGGAATAAACTTAAAAATGTATATAATTTGCAACAAGAAAATACTAATACCCAGAATTCTAATTCTAGGACAGATGTAAATGTCAAAAAAGGTAAAGGAAGGTAAAAGTTTAAAATGATTTTTTTCAACCCCATCGGGAGTTGACTGGACTGTTGAATTGGGCACCAAGACCAAGAACATGTATCAAAAAAAAACCCTGCACTGTTTTCAATACAGAGAATGAACGATGGCTTCATAAAACTCAAGAATAAATGGTGAATGGAAAATGATCTTGACATTTACACAGCACGGGAATGACAGCATCTGTAAAATGTCTGTGGTATGCATGGGTGGACGGTAAGTGCAGTGTGTATATGACACAGAGTAAATGAAAGGGGAGCTAACCCAATGAATATTTAACTAATCCTTCCTCTCCCTTCAGCTGCATTAACATGTCTCTGAAAGCAGAAACTGACTCACAAAACACACTGCCATCCTTCTCATACTTAAACGATGTCTCAGATCTCTCTCAGCACCATTTCACCTCATGTCATGTCTTAAAAGGGCAATTATTGCCAAAGGTCGATGGAAAAGCAAAAGTGCACTTAAAACACAAGTGCATCCAAATTCAAACTGAAAAATGTATATCTAGCTTTGTTGAATGGAAACTTCTCTTCATTTACTTTAGTTACTTTCTTCTTTAGTTCACACAAAAATGAAAATTCTGTCATCATTTTCTCACCCTCATGTAGTTCCAAACCTGTAAGACTTTCGTTCATCTTCGAAACACAAATGAAGATATCTGAATGAAATCTGAGAGATTTCGGTTTTTCCAATGACAGTTATGCAACTACCTTGTCGCTTCATAAAGTTTATAAAGAGATCATAAAACTAATCCATATTAATTGAGCAGTTCAGTCCAAATCATCTGAAGAGACATGATCGCTTTATACGCTGAACAAATTTAATTTAGTATTTTATTCACACATTCATTAATGCACACGTCAGATATGGTAAACGGAAGCTCAAGCGTGTTCATTCTGGTGTGTTACGCAGCACGTTTGAGCTTCCGCAAACAATAAGGTTTGTTCTTACAGCAAGTATGGCTGAGCTTCTGTTTAGGTTTGCAGATCAATGTTTATAGGTGAATAAAAGCCTAAATTCAATCTGTTCATCATATAAAGCAATCCAGTCTTTTATTCAGAAAATTTTGACTAAACTGCTCGGTTCATATGGATTAGTTTTACAATCTTTTTATGAACTTTTTGAAACGACTAAGTGATAGTAGCATGGCCTGTCAATGGAGGGACAGAAATCTCTCAACTTTCATTTAAATTTTTATTTGTGTTTCTAAGATGAATGCAAGACTTATGGGTTTGGAACAACATGAGGGCGAGTTATGACAATTTTTTTTTTTTTCCCGGTTAACTAACTTTCCCTTTAAGTCCTACACGCACAGCTTTGGTATGTGTAGTCAAATATATAGGCATCATTTAAGGCTTTTAAGGTTTTTCCCCCACAAAAAATAACTTTTATTATTCATTGTCATCATGAGTTTAGCTGCCTACCCCATTATGGAGTTGTTTCTTTCACTTGTCTTGTAGATCTTAGGAAAGACAGCTTGTGATTGTCAAGACATTTTAGGGGCTTTCTAGGGTTGGTCTTCACTGAGTTGGAAGTGCCCAGTTAGTGACAGGTGGTAGTACAATGACATTCAGAAACATCTCAGAAAAGTGGCCCTGGAATCACCCATACATTTATTCAGTTCAGATCGGATTCAAATGTATAGTAGATTTTTTTATGAATGAAGAGAGTTACTAAAATAATAATAAAAAAAAACAGAAACAACACACCGCATAGGACAATAACTTATATGTTTGCAAATAGCGCCACCTGGTGTACAAAATAAGCAATTACTTTAACAATCCAACACCACCCACAAAAAAACACAAATGTGCATTACACCAACCACTACTGTAATTTTAATTTAGAAATACCATGGCAGAAAGCTCAAAATCAAGTGAATAAAGCACACAGTGTTCCATTTTAATGGCAAGAGACAGGTAAACAACAGAGTTTATTTACTACACACTAGATTAAATAATAGATTTTCCCTGTAGGACAATAACAGAGGCAAAACCATGAACCATGTCCAGAGACCAGAATATTAGTAATTTGTGATGGACAATTGTTTTTAACAACACCGCTATAGTGAAGGTACGAAAAAGCTTTCAAAAATTCTCTCAACCACAGAAAAGTTACATGGAAACCACCCAGAACGCCCTTGATTTGTGGCAGGACAGACATTCATACTACAACTATCTGCATATTCTACTCTGTCAATCGGGGTTCTCACATTTTTTTGACCAATGCATTTTCATGATTTCCAGTCGTTCATAAGTCTTCCAGTCAGTCATGCTAACTGATTTTTTAAAATCATTTTATAGAGATAAAGTATTGCATGACTTTTTAGTTGAAGAGATACTTAACGAAGCATAACTAGAATCAATTACATGACTGTTCAAAAGTTAGGGTTAAGTTTTTAATGTTTTTGAAGTCACTAGACTCACCAAGCATCAAAAAATAAAATAATAATAATAATAATAATATTGTGAAATATTACAATTTAAAATACTGTTTTCTACTTTAGTGTCATATTATCCTTCAGAAATCATTCTAATGTATTTACTATGTCAACAGCGTAGGAGACTGGCACAGATGAGAAGAGACTGTTAAATAAAGTCATATTTTAGTTCTTGATGCAAATTACGGTTGAACCACTGTAGTCACATGGACTATTTGAACGATGTCTTTCCTACCTTTCTGGACCATGAAAGAAATTAAATTGTCCATGGAGGGGTCAGAGAGATCTCAGATTTCATAAAAAATATCTTTATTTGTGTTCCGAAGATGAACTAAGGCCTTTCGGGTTTGGAACAACATGAGAGGGAGTATTTAAATGACAGAATGTTCATTTTTGGGTGAACTAACCCTTTAATTTCTTTCAAAATATATATATTTTTAATGATTTTGTTCATTTTTATAACCATTTCAGACCTTCCCTGTACTGTAGGAACGATGGTCGAGACATCAGTTTAATTATAACCAGAATTTGTGTACACATGTGGAAGAGAGTTGTTTTTCAGTTTTTCAGTCAAATAACCAGCTATCCAGTAACTAATTTCAAATCAAAATGCAGATGTACAGTCTGTAACTGTCAAACAGACTGTCTAACGGTCTAACACCGCCAGACATCTGAAAATAATCGGGCATTAATCGTAGTTATTCCAACAACAAATAGCTCAGAGCAATCGTGTAAATCCTATTAAAGTGGTGAATCCTCTTGTAGAGGCAGTTTTCAAGATTACCAGACAGTGGCAGCATTGGCTGATATGCAGGGGGAGGGGCTGACACTGTTAAAGATGACCTCAGGCTCCACTGCTAGACACATATAATCCATCCTCGCCTTGCAAAAGTACAAGGCGTTTTCATTGGCTCTCAGCCACAAGATTTGAAATAATCCAAATGCATCTCCTGTAACGCACATCATGATCTGCTGAAATGAAAATTTGTGTGTGCATTTACTAGGTGTCTGCTTACAGATAGATGTCAGATGAAAAGGGTGTGTTCTCTACCTCAATGTCAGCAATTATGTGTGCACCAGCTTGTCAAGGTATCCATGGAAACAAAGGCAAAAAATAAATATGGGTGGTTAGGGGCAGGAAATAATAAAAATAAATAGTGGGAGGAAAGACGCAAGCTAAAAAAAGTCATAAGGGTGGAGGCATGTTGTCATCTAAAAAGTTGTGGTTGTCTTCCCTATTGTGATGTACATCAAGGTGAAACGGCTTCTCAGACAAAAAAACAAAAAACTGGGCCAGCCATTTGCTATTGATGCGATCTCATGTGATTGACCAGTTGCTGGAGGGAAGTCATGGGTACTGAAGACGTCACTTCCGCTATGCTCGTCGACATTTTTGTGTCTGACATGGCAACGAACACAGGACATTCTAGATTTGATTCTAGAGACAATTTGAGAACAATAAATAAATAAATAAATAAATAAATAAATGTCGATATATTTGGAAAAAACACCTGTTATTGGCTGTGATCCTTATTTATTACTTCCAACTGTGTTGTCCCTTAAAATCTGCAACACCAATGTACTTCTCCGGACATTTCTACAGCAGGGCCCCCTTGAATAAGGTGGATATACAGTATCTTGTACATAATCCAACGCCATACAGCAGAGAAAGTGTTACCAAAAAATCTATTGCCTAACATAATAATTGTAATAAAATATAATAACAAAACAATAAAATACCTAAATGCAAACAAGTCATTGGACAACATCACTTATGCTACACATAAAGAAAACACATACTAAAATGCATTAACACATCTTCTCTACCACAGAAATGGTACATGGAAACCACCCAGAACACCCTAGATTTGTGGCAGGGCATTCACATTCATACAACAACTATCTGCATATTCTACACTTCCCACACTTTCAGACCAAACTTTTTTACATTTCACTGCCGGTTGTATATTCTGTATATAACTGTGTATGTGACAAATAAAACTCTTGAATCTTGACCAATGAATTTCATGATTTCCAGTCGTTCATGACTCGTTCAGTCAGTTATGCTAACTAATTTGTAAAATTATTTAATAGAGATATCAAGTATAGCATTACTTTACTTGGCTATTTACTTTACTTGTTAAGTACCTATTAAGAGGTACTTAACAACGAAGCATAACTAGAATTAAATTACACAACTGTACTAAAAAAAAAAAATCAGTTGTCTCTTAAAATCTGCGACGCCAACTTACTTTTCCGGACATTTCTACAGCAGCGCCCCCGAGAATATATATATCTTCTGGATATATCTTTTACATAATCCATCGCCATACACCAGGGCATATTGTAAGTGTTACCAAAAAATCTATTGCCTAACAAAAATAAAATACAACACAATACAATAAAATACCTAAATTCAAACAATTCATTGGACAACATGAGCAGAGACGGGTCAGCTCTCCCGTCTCTGCAGGACGTCTACACCAAAAGTTGCAAAGGTAGAGCTACTAAAATCATCAGGGACTCTAATCACCCTGCAAACCCTCATTTCACGCTGCTGCCATCTGGTAAGCGCTTCCGAAGCCTGATGGCCAAAACTGAGAGACTCAGGAGGAGCTTCTTCCCCCAGGTCATCAGACTCCTGAACTCAGTCACTTAACATCACGTGACCATCGACATACTGACATTGCACTGCACTTTCTGTTCTCATTGGTACTGTGTAACAACCTGTTATAAACCTGTTTGCACATTATACTTTGTACATTTCTGTTAACCACATATTTATAAGTCTACAGTTTACTCACTGCACAGTTTATTTCACTTATTTTATTCCACTTCTTTATTTATTTATTTTTTCTACTTGATTTATTTATAATTCTACAGATGTATATATAGTACTTTTTTATTCTATTTCTATTATAATTTCCTCCTTGTGTTTTTAACTGTGAATTTGCACTGTCCATGGAGCGGACCTGTTTACATTTCACTGCCGGTTGTATATTCTGTATATAACTGTGTATGTGACAAATAAAACTCTTGAATCTTGACCAATGAATTTCATGATTTCCAGTCGTTCATGACTCATTCAGTCAGTTATGCTAACTAATTTGTAAAATTATTTAATAGAGATATCAAGTATAGCATTACTTTTTAGTGGAAGAGGTACTTAACAACGAAGCATAACTAGAATTAAATTACACAACTGTATTAAAAAAAAAAATCAGTTGTCTCTTAAAATCTCATGACGCCAACTTACTTTTCCGGACATTTCTACAGCAGCGCCCGAGAATATATATATCTTCTGGATATATCTTTTACATAATCCATCGCCATACACCAGGGCATATTGTAAGTGTTACCAAAAAATCTATTGCCTAACAAAAATAAAATACAACACAATACAATAAAATACCTAAATTCAAACAATTCATTGGACAACATGAGCAGAGACGGGTCAGCTCTCCCGTCTCTGCAGGACGTCTACACCAAAAGTTGCAAAGGTAGAGCTACTAAAATCATCAAGGACTCTAATCACCCTGCAAACCCTCATTTCACGCTGCTGCCATCTGGTAAGCACTTCCGAAGCCTGATGGCCAAAACTGAGAGACTCAGTAAACATATTTAATATTACGGTTTGAAATAACATCATTGCTGTTTGAGCTCTGTGCGTTGAAGCTGAAGAGAATTAACAAGTAAACTGAAAGCTTGATGTGGATGCATTCTTCCCGTAAAAACACGCTGAAACACAGCAACTAGGCCCAAATAATTCACAACGTTTTATTACAATAGTGTATACAATTAATTTCATGAATATAACAGCCTCAATCATAGTTAATGTTTTGCATTGCTGTTTGAGCGCAAGCGCTGAAGCTAAAGATCAAGTACAATGAAGCACTGTGGGTTATTTACCTCAATGAAACGCATCTATATGAAATTAAACAGATATTTAAACTACATAACTTAATATTACGACTTATATCTGCACAAAATGAAGTTATGTTCTAATCAGAATGTGTAAGCTGCAGACATGCTGAAACAACTAAACCCAGAGAATTCACAACGTTTGACAATAGTGTTCCCATTATAATGTTATGTATTTGACAGTCCCAGTAGTTATTAATGTTGTGCATTGCTGTTTGGCTGCCAGATTCAAGATTCAAGAGTTTTATTTGTCACATACACAGTTATATACAGAATATACAACCGGCAGTGAAATGTAAAAACCTACACCAAAGTCCTGTAGGTCCACCAGTGGTCCTGATTGAAGCAACCATTTATTCTGACTCCTTTGGGATCGAATAAAATTGTAGTTCGGTGTTTCTCAGATGACTATTGTTACAGCTAACAGCACAACATATCCCGGGCATATTGTAACCTTATTACAATTGCATATTGTAAAGGATATTTTTTTGTGAGCCTTCTGAGAGCGTTTCCGTTGATTTTATTCTGGCAGCTGTGACCGGACACAAAAATGGCGGCGATAAAGCAAGTAAGGTGACATCACATGGTCTGAATGAATAGTCCTACTGTCACACCACGTCATCGGATAAAAGAATGTCATTGCAGGGGTGAGGGGGAAGTTATTTTGATTAAACATTATGAGGGCAAAAAATATATATAATAAATGATGTGTGTGATAAATTATTTATAATTAAAGCTGCAATATTCTATAAAAGAAAAGAACTTTCATGGTGATTTTAATCTATCATTTTAGATAGACAAACAGATGATAGACAGGGACAGACAGAACAATAGAGAGAGACAGCGATACAGACAGACAGAACAATAGTACAACAGACAGAACAATAGAACAACAGACAGAACAACAAACAGAACAACAGACAGACAGAGATAGATCGAATGGATGGTAGCTGGTAGCTGGTGGTTTGCGCAGAATGCATACTTTGCGTATAGAGAGTAGCGTTATTGGTCATCTGCCAGTATTGGCAAGTTAAAGGATTAGTTCACTTTAAAATTAAAAAAAAAGTGTATCCATCCATCATAAACGTAGTCCACACAGCTCCGGGGGTTTAATAAAGACCTTCTGAAGTGAAGCGATGCGTTTGTGTAAGAAAAATATCCATATTTAACAATTTCTAGCTTCCACTAGACCGCCTTCAATATTGAACTTAAGAAAAAATTTAACTGGCGTAGCATATGATGTAGGACATAGCGTAAGCATTTTGGCCCAGCGGAAGCTAGATATTTTACTTTATAAATTTTTAAATATGGATATTTTTATTACAAAACCCCATCGATTTGCTTCAGAAAGCCTTTATTAACTCCCTGGAGCCGTATGGAGTACTTTTATGATGGACGGATACACTTTTTTGAGCCATTATAAAGCTTGGAAGAGCCAGGATATGTTTTAATATAACTCAGATTATGTTCATCAGAAAGAAGAAAATCATATACTCCTAGGATGGCATGAAGGTGAGTAAATCAAGGGGTAATTTTCATTTTAAAGTGAACTAATCCTTTAACGCTACTGAATGGGTAAGAATGACGGTTCATTTTTGTTAGTCATTTGTTTATGGGTCATTATCGAGTTTTCTGTCCACTTTAAAGGGATAGCTCATCCAAAAATTTTAAATAAAAATCAATTTACTCTCACCCATCAAGTTGTTCTAAACTTATGGGTTTCTTTATTCTGTTAAACACAAAAGAAGATATTTTGAAGAATATGGGTAACCAAATTTATGGTCCCCATTGACTTCCATTTGTACTATGGAACATTCTTCAAAATATCTTATTTTTTATTCAAAAGAAAATAAAGCTACTCAGGTTTAAAACAACTTGAGTAAATGATTACTGAAATTTTTGTTTTGGGCGTACTACCACTTTAAAACAGACAGACAAAGCATTGCAGTAAGATTATTGTGCATTTATTGTGATTGGCCAGTTTGTTGAAAAAAAATCGTCATAATCAAAGCCCTAAAACAGACAATTGACAATTAATCATCAGCCAAATACCATAATCGCGTAATAATCTCCTTCACACGACAATGCATTTCTAATGTATAACTTCTAAGCATTCTTGCCCACCCGACTGAAGACTGGCACGCATTCAGTACCCTCTCCATGAAACCACAAAACAGCTATTCGCTAGGCTTTAGACTCCCTTCCATCATGCATATAAATGGGGCCACCTTCTGTAAACTCTGACACTTTGATTACATAAGCCGCCATCCTAGAGGAACAGGAAGCTACATTACTCAAGCCTCTTTATGTCCCACAATGCCGTTCACTTCCGCACTAGCCATGTTACACAATCTGGGCTCACATCTCTGTTGGGAAAAAGTGCAAAGCAGGACGTTTTCTCTCTTTTATTAAAGCTTGAAAAACAATTGTGACAGAACTACATGCCATCAACTGCTGGGAAAACGGTGCTGCTTTCTCAGATGTCAGACTATATAGTTGAAAATGATGAAGTGTAAGTGTATAAAAAATAAATAAATAAATAAAAAAAATAAAAAAACTGGATCAAGTAAATCATAAAACAAACAAACCGTTTTTGTCCGAAGCTTAAACAAAATAACCCAAAGCTTATCTCAACGTCTTAGTGTTAACCCTGGATTGCTGTGCCAAACTTGTACAGTGTAAAATTGTGCATTGTTAGAATGTTACAGATAGATGCTTAACATTCTAGACAACCAATCACAAATGCTAAGACATATGATAAACACAAATACTGCTTTGCACCTGCAACACACCAATAGCCACAAGGGCAAGAAGACTCCACGTAACAGAAAACACTGAACCAAGAATGTCCCACACCCTAATCCAGCAGCCCAGAGCAGAATCATATGAGAGCTTGAGCTCACCAGGACACCCAGAATGCTGAACTGACAAAAGAGACTCATTGCTAAGATATCAGGGGAATGCAGGAGAGAGGAAGTGGTTACTGGACAACTGGACTGCGGTGTCATTCTGATGTGGTCTTGGAAGTCTGCAATACACTGAATGAAACGGAACATATTTACATGTTCCAAGATACAGCATGTTAACAGTGTCCAAACCAAATGTATGCAATAAAACAATCAAGTATTTTTTTCCTAACCAGCTTTGTGCATGAAGTCATTTTGACAGTCAAATTTTTTGTTGCATTATCGGTTGCCCCACCCAAAATAAAATCTCATTGGTTCAAACTTCTGCTCTGCATAGTTGTATTTTAAATGTCAAATATGTTAACAGTTGGTGCAACAAACTTGGGGCCCTATCATACACCCAGCGCAATGCGACGCCAGGCGCAACAAGTGTTTTTTGCTAGCTTCAAGCCTGACGTAGTTATAATTTTCACGTCCAGTGTCACGTTGTTTAAATAGCAAATGCACTTGCACCCATCTGTTTGCCCATGGGCGTGCTGGTCTGAAAATGCACACATAGGAATGCAGCAGCACATAAACATTTTTAAATATTAGAAAATTAAAGTATTTCGCTCGCAAATTCCGCCATGTAAATAGCGAATTCGCCATGGAGGAAGCGCAACTGGCTTTTAAAGGGAATGGGAGATGATACTTGGATTGATTTATTGCGTTACACCCAAAACACACCCATGACTCATTAAGAGACTAGGTACAACCATTTTAGACCATGTGCCTGGCGTGCCGGCTGTTTTTTCCATTGTTAAACTAGAAAAAGTACACACCCGATTCCAAAAGATTTGCGACATAAAATCAGAATGCAATGATGTGAAAGTTAAGGGAAAAATAAGTTGATTTTAAATTTCATGGCATCAACACATCTCAAAAAAGTTGGGACAAGGCCAAGTTTACCACTGTGTGGCATCCCCTCTTCTTTTTATAACAGTCTGCAAACGTCTGGGGACTGAGGAGACAAGTTGCTCAAGTTTAGGAATAGGAATGTTGTCCCATTCTTGTCTAATACAGGCTTCTAGTTGCTCAACTGTCTTAGGTCTTCTTTGTCGCATCTTCCTCTTTATGATGCGCCAAATGTTTTCTATGGGTGAAAGATCTGGACTGCAGTCTGGCCATTTCAGTACCCGGATCCTCCTTCTGCGCAGCCATGATGTTGTAATTGATGCAGAATGTGGTCTGGCATTGTCATGTTGGAAAATGCAAGGTCTTCCCTGAAAGACGACGTCTGGATGGGAGCATATGTTGTTCTAGAACTTGGATATACCTTTCAGCACTGATGGTGCCTTTCCAGATGTGTAAGCTGTTCATGCCACACACACTCATGCAACCCCATACCATCAGAGATGCAGGCTTCTGAACTGAGCGCTGAGAACAACTTGGGTTGTCCTTGTCCTCTTTAGTCCGGATGACATGGTGTCTCAGTTTTCCAAAAAGAACTTCAAATTTTGATTCGTCTGACCACAGAACAGTTTTCCACTTTGCCACAGTCCATTTTAAATGAGCCTTGGCCCAGAGAAAATGGCTGCGCTTCTGGATCATGTTTAGATATGGCTTCTTTTTTGACCTATAGCCGGCAACGGTGAATGGCACTGTGGATTGTGTTCACCGACAATGTTTTCTGGAAGTATTCCTGAGCCCATGTTGCGATTTCCATTACAGTAGCATTCCTGTATGTGATGCAGTGCCATCACGGGCATCCAGTATGGTTTTCCGGCCTTGACCCTTATGCACAGAGATTGTTCAAGATTCTCTGAATCTTTGGATGATATTATGCACTGTAGATGATGATAACTTCAAACTCTTTGCAATTTTTCTCGGAGAAACTCCTTTCTGATATTGCTCCACTATTTTTCGCCGCAACATTGGGGGAATGGTGATCCTCTGCCCATCTTGACTTCTGAGAGACACTGCCACTCTGAGAGGCTCTTTTTATACCCATTCATGTTGCCAATTGACCTAATAAGTTGCAGATTGGTCCTCCAGCTGTTTCTTATATGTACATTTAACTTTTCCGGCCTCTTATTGCTACCTGTCCCAACTTTTGTCCTAACATGTCCCAACTTCTGTCCCTACCTTTTCCCAAAATTGTATATAATGTAATTGTATATGTGCACATTGTATATAAACAGTAAATTCAGAACTTGAGGAAAAATGTCAAATGCTGACAGAAAACGCAACAATTTGAGTAAAGTAGAGATTGTTTCATTCTTACCTTCATAGTCCAAAGTATCCATTCAGATGCTACAGCTTTTATGTAAACAGGTTGCGTGCCAAGTTCATCCAATTAACGACACTGACCCCGCAAATATGCAAGAACGTTAGCCCAGGGTTTAGGAATGAACAATGTGAAACGTCAGTTTATGAATACCCAGGATTAATTGTTAACCCTGGGTAAATTATGAGCAGTGTAAAACGTGACGTAAAATAACCCAGAATTCAGTTTACCCAGGGTTTAGAATGACCCAGGATTAACTATAGCTACACTAACTATGGACACTTTTTGCTTCAGTCTGAAAGAATTTATTCAGATTGATGAATCCGAATGTAGCGTTTACATGAACGCTAAATAGTGACTGGGTTGATGTGCGTGCTTATGTCACAAGCTTCAAAACGTATTTTATCTTTTGACATGCGCACACTGCACGAATATACACGTTTCCCACTTGTTGCATACCCAACCAACCCTTATAATCCGAATTAAATTTTAATCAGATCTGGCCAATTCATTCTGATTGACATGGTTACATGTACCTTTTTTATTCCAATTGTGCTACTAGTCTGATTACAATCGGATTATTAGGGTCCATCATGTAAACATCTTATTTCAAGTGTGAAAAGCCCACTGTGTTAGTGAATAACAAATGTTATTTGCATTAAATTGATCAAAAGTGACACTAAAGAGTTTTACAATGTTACAAAACATTTATATTTCAAATACATGAATAGCAGTGCCTTCTTATAGGCTAATTATTCTAGAAAAATTATTACAGTTAATACACAAAATAACAAAACGGTTCACAACAGTTCAAATAGTAAAATAACTGCACAGTGGTTGTAACAGACCTGTGATTGTGTGTGGAGATGCTTACCAACAGAAAAGCAGAGGAGGTGATAGAAGGGAGGCCTACCCAGGCACTCGCCAAGGTCGCAATCCTGCAGAAATACTAACAATCTGCAAAAAGAGAAAAAGAGTTTTCATTATCACTGCTAAAAAAAAAAGCAAAATAAAAAGAAACAGAGCTGTGACATCAATGACGGAATGTGCTTTTAAGCAGCATTTCTCCTTTTCAATTCCTCTAAATATTTGTCTTTTAATTTACGGTCCTTCCCTTACGGAACAAAAATATATAGAAATATACCTCAACATATAATGTGATATATTACATAATATATTTTCATATATGGGAAACTAGTGCTTATATTTTTCAATATACTGCGATATGCATACCCATACATGGTCAATATATTGATACATATAAACCAACTAGTGTTGCACGATATGCCAGTACTAGAAAAGTATCATGATATCCTGCTATTAAAAACGGTACTAAATGAAAATGTTATTAGTACCAGTACTAATGACAGCACCCTAATAAGAGCAGTATTTATTTGCGTCGATGTGTGACAGCAGGAGTCAGGACGTGTGTGCAGAGCTCTGCTTTCACCGTTCACTAAACATTGGAAGCAGAAGAGTTAAATATATACACTGAGCGCATGACAAAGAAAGCAACAGAAACATATGCATGAGAAAAAGCGCAACGCGGGACGGGCTCGCGCTACTGGACTCTGACCCGAAGGGCGCACATTCGCCTTTCATTCAGACAGCATGCGATCATCAGACTCGTCAGTTTCGCGGATTATTGGGTTTACATGGTCAAAATATGACGAGTATTGTCATAAATTGACGAGTATTCAGGTAAACACAGTCAGATATGTCTTTAGTGAACGTATACAGAGTTGAGTGAGAAATCGGATGTGTTACAGTGTATTGGGTCCGTGCAGCTCTTAAAGGCCCGGACCTACTATTCTGTGTGATTAATGTTAATCAAACAACAAAAGAAAATAGAAAAATCACCCCATGCTTGACTGAATAACTTGAGAATCAGTGTATAGTTCATTTATAGAGTGAAGACTATGCAGTTTATATTATATATATATACACATACATACACACATACATACATACATACACACACACACACACACACACACACACATTTATTTAATTTCTTTCTTCAATGCTCATTAAATAGACCTACTGTAGCTGAAAATAAAGCACTTTTTTTGTCATACTGTTTGTAATTTTAAATTTTTGCTTATTTATTTTTTAAAACAAAGATAACATTTTATTAAATATCTATATTGTAATTATAAAATTACATTAAAAAATTTTTTTATTATTAGTATCGTGAAATGACATTTTGGTCATCCCAACCAGAATAGTGAAAGGTTAGTGAATGTTAACATGACTGATACAATGTGATTGTTGCAAACATCTCTGTAAGGATGTTCACACTGGCATGTAGTTATTATTATTATATTATTGTTTTATTATATTTTATTTATAAATTCTGTCATATTATTAAATTATTTTTACTGTTTTTTTTTTTTTTTGGGGGTTTGCTGTGGTATCGATTTAGTAACGGTATCGAGGTATTTTAATCTGGTGTTATATCGAAGTCATAATTTTGGTATCGTGACAACACTAAAACCAACTTAAAGTTTTATCCTTTATTGTGTACATATATTGCACAAACATGAGTTACAGCATGAGTTACAGCCACTGATCTATATAAATGACATTAATGACATTGTTTACTTTGGATATAGCAAATTATGACAAAATGAATGTGTTTAATGAGATAAATGGCATATGCTTAATTTCATGATAAGGGTGCAATTAAAATCACGATAAAAAAAAAAAGTAATCTATTGACAACACTAGTTATTTCACGTTTTGCTCAATATTAATATAGGGGAGATCTGTTAGTGTCTTAAGTTGAATACTTTTGTATTTACAAGGTTTTCTGGTATGGTTACCATAGTGCTGAAGAGTAGAGCCTGTGGTTAAATTGACGATTGGCCGAACACCATTCAGACTATATTAAAGTAACAGCTGGCTTCAGCACAGTGATCGTCTGTTTGCTAAATACTTTAGTACAAGGTGTGCTTGTGCTATTGTTAACAAGCTTAAATATGAAACATTTATAATCCAAGTAAATATAAATATAAGAAATACATTACATTATATATTTCTTTATATATGTGTGTTTATACTGCATGAGTACATACACCGATCAGGCATAACATTATGACAGGTGAAGTGAATAGCATTGAATATCTCTTCATCACGGCACCTGTTAGTGAGTGGGATATATTAGGCAGCAAGTGACCATTTTGTTCTCAAAGTTGATGTGTTAGAAGCAGGAAAAATGGGCAAGGGCCAAAATTGTGATGGCTGGTCAGTATCTATCAAAAGTGGTCCAAGGAAGGAACAGTGGTGAACTTGATGCACATGGGGAGCGAAGGCTGGCCCATGTGGTCCGATTAAACAGACAAGCTTCTGTAGCTCAAATTGCTCAAGAAGTTAATGCTGGTTTTGATAGAAAGGTGTCAGAATACACAGTGCAGTGCATCGCAGTTTGTTGTGTATGAGGCTGCATAGCCGCAGATCAGCCAGTGTACCCATGCAGACCCCTGTCCCCCGCCGAAAGTGCCAACAGTGGGCACGTGAGCATCAGAACTGGACCACGGTGCAATGGAAGAAGGTGGCCTGGTTTGATGAATCATGGTTTATTTGACATCACGTGGATGGCTGGGTGCGTGTGCGTCGCTTTACCTGGTACACATGGCACCAGGATGCATTATGGGAAGGAGGCACCGGAGGCAAGCCGGTGGAGGCAGTGTGATGCTTTGGGCAATGTTCTGCTGGGAAACCTTGGGTCCTGCCATACATGTGGATGTTACCACCTACCTAAGCATTGTTGCAGACCATGTACACCCTTTCATGGAAACGGTATTCCCTGGTGGCTGTGGCCTCTTTCAGCAGGATAGTGCGCCCTGCCACAAAGCAAAAATGGTTCAGGAATGGTTTGAGGTGCACAACAATGAGTTTCTCAATCCAATCAAGCACCTGTGGCATGTGCTGAACAATCAAGTCCCATTCATTGAGGCCCCACCTCGCAACTTACAGGACTTAAAGGATGTGCTGTTAACATCTTGATGCCAGATACCACAGCACACCTTCAGGGGTCTAGTGGAGTCCATGCCTCGACGGGTCAGGGCTGTTTTGGCAGCAAAAGGGGGACCAACACAATATTAGGAAGGTCATAATGTTATGCCTGATCAGTGTATATCAGCAATATATTATACACATACATACATCTTATCACATTTACATCTATATATTATATATTAAGTGTATTACTGAATATAAAATGACATACAATATATAGTCACATTTCTCAATATATAAAAAGCAGCAATTCCTTTGTATTATTCAATATATTTTAATAGATTAACAATATATTATTCGGTATATTTTCAAATATACCGTTATATAATTTAATATATGGATCATTCATATATAGGGACTAGGCTACATTTTATTTCCGTAATGGTTCTCCCAATTTTTTTCGTAATTCAAGCCTAGAATAAGCCTTAACATTAAAGCACAATGTATTCTCACAACCTAATCACTGCACATTAAGTTCCTGATTTCAAACTTGCTTTCAGACTTCCTTGAATTTCATGTAGGTTTGTTATGCCACTCCTGAATCATTTGCCCATTGCCACAGAAACAAACAGTGTTGTCTTATGTCAAAGGCATCAACACAACTACTGTGCACAGCTTTGGTGTGATAATTATGTTCTTAACATTCAAGATGACTTTACCCCCTCTTCATGTAATGCCTGTAGGCTGTAAAACTGCCCCAGTGGTAAAGCGCTGGGAGGTGCTCTGGCCACTTCCTCTTGTGCAACACTTCCTCCCATTCACGACAGACTTCAGCTTTCCATTGTGCTTGCTGGCTTCACCCTTACCTTGTCAACCATTTAGTGCTGTTATTTTACAAACCCTAACCCAGATAGACATCAGTGCGTCACACGTCCTGACAGTTCTGCATAGTTTGTGCTTTGAATATGAATTATGCTCAAACCACGAAGTTTGTTGAGAAGAGTGTTGTATTATTTTTCAAAACAAATCAAAACAAATGATTTTTGCATGGTGGATGAAAAAAGGGTAATGGAAAAAAAGACACTATTAAAAATGGGACCAAAGCCAACTAGCAAATTAAGAACACCCTATCTGCCACTTATAAATAATAACCGCGACTAACACCACCTACTAACACCGAACGCCAATGAAACATAACTCATAGTCCACACAAAAAACGTTGATGCTTCAAAAACTTCATGAAGACATTTTAAAAGTCAAGCAAGCACGCTTCATTTACCAAATGTAATGTGCTTTATGAATGTGCATTAGTAAAGGTTTATATGTGAATAAAAGTCTAAATTGAATCTGCTCATCAAAAAGTGATCATGTCTCTTCAGAAGACTTGGATTAAACGACTCAATTCATATGAATTACATTTACAATGCCTTGATGAACTTCCCGAAGTATCAAAGATTTAGTTGCATTGACTTTGAATGGAGGGACACATCTCTCAGCTTTCATTAAAAATACTTTAATTTGTGTTTCGAAGATAAAAATGATGAAAGTCATACAGCACTGGAATGACATGAAAGTGAGTAATTGACAATTTTCATTGTTGGGTGAACTGTCAAACATTCACCTTTTTCTGAGCAGTGTGAAGAGCAAACATCACTCTCTAAAAATGCTTGACAAACCAGCAAACTGCAAATTCACTAGCAAACTGCAAATTCCTGACCGTGTGTAATGTTACTCTTTGTAAAATACACTTAGCTTGACAGATTTGTCAGAAGGTCAGATAACAAAGGCAGTTAAAACTCTGCTTGTACAAGTGTCATGTTTCCTTGAGAGGTGACATCATTTCACCCCATCTCAGTAGGTGGTGGCTGGCGACTTCAAAAAGCGGTTTCTTTACCATTTGCTTGTTTCACAATCTTCATTCATTCTAACAATAATCCCCAACATAAGTTTAGATCCAGAATGCAACAGTTAACTCAACAGAGCAGATGAAATCATGAAAAAGAGCATGCCTAACCAACCATGCTGTATGATACAACTGCACATTGGTTCGCTGGTCAAACAACGTGTTGAGAGGTCATGATGGTCATCTTGCTTTAATGAAATGGAACCCAGTTCAGATAAGACAGTCACAGATTCGCTGGCATTGCTGTGATGCTTTATATTTTGCAAACAATCCGTTATTACAGGATATAGCACAATTTTATCACGTGTAGACAGAAAGATGGATATCTGAGGGAAGCCACTGAGCAGCAGAGGAAGTTTTTAACTAACTGCCCCTGATATGGTCTCTACTAGATACTACACAAAAGACTTTTTCTGCAACAACCACCACACTAAATCTACAGAACACGGCTTGTCCCATTCAAAAATACAGATCCTTCATTCAGTCCTGTATTAAACAAAAACATAATTCTTTGTGACCACCGAATTCTTTGTGGCGAAACCACAACTTTGCCAGTATTTTGTGATTATATATCAATTAGGCCTGGGTTCAAAATATTGATCTCAATTTGAATCAATTCTCATTATACATAATTCAAAATCAAGATTTTACTTTTACTTGTGGTCACGCACATAAAAAAAAAAATGTTGAGCTTTTTACAAAAAAAAAACATGATGCGCGATCTGCCGCCTCTCTCAATGAAGTCCATTCTGATACTTATCAGAAAATGAACTGTAACGTATTGAATACTTGTCACACAAAACAAATATTCTCTGTTTATGTAATCTGTTTGAAAAGAGAGATGTCAGTAATTCGCAAGCTGCCTCATTATCAAGAGCATGTTCTTTTCAAAACAAATTCTCCCTGCCCGCATCAACTTGAAAAATCATTAAGTTTAGGGAGATTTTGAGAACCGATTTTGACTCTTAAATCCCAGGACTCGATTGTTCGGTTTATGCTGTTTTCAGTTGATAAATGGACAAAGTTTTGTAGCGTAACTTCCATCCAATAAATCGCAATAAGTTTTGTGCTTTATTACTTCTGATATGAAACAAAGTCTCAGCTTTCAAATTCTGTGAACAATATATACTGTTCTGGCGCTCTTTAATATGGAGTGACAGATCGCTGTAGCGTCTCAGCATCTTTTTCCGCTTTACTACTCGTTACAGCATGAAATAAACATGAATGAACATCAGAAGGTATGTTGTAAAATACAGTACAACTTACCGAAATCCATATCATGTCACATGTAATCATTCAATCAGTGTTTCAACCGGTGAAAGACATCAATAAATCAGCTTAAAAACAATGTCACATAATCCTTTCAAAATGCATGTTACATGAATAAACCCATCATGTTTTTATGACAGCCACCATAAAAACCACACATACCAGCCACACATACATACATACATATATATACACACACATTATATTTAAGTGAGTGAGTGAGTGAGTATGCATATATATATATATATATAAAATTTATTTTGACATAAAACCACAGGGAGCCCTTAAAGCTACTATTTTGTTAACAAGCTCTTCAGTCATAATTGCGATTTAGGTTTTATTTAGATAGATAGCGCAGCCCTAGTAAAATGGCTCCAAAATCGGTGAGAATGTAGATGAAAACTAAAACTTTGCGTCTATGCATTACTATGTGGGAAAGTCTCAGAGGCTTATCTAATAGACTTTATCTTTTTAACAAAAACACCAAGTTGGCACATTTGGGTGTGTTGGGTCTAAATGGGCCTGTGCTCTAAGAAACACAGTCTAGCCTAACAACAACACATTAATGATGTTAAACGTTAACCTTGCCTTCATGCTTCCATACTGAGAGTTGAGGAAAGGGTCTATATAAAATATGCTGTGACATACAAGTTGGCCCAGGCAAAAATGAACACCTAAATGAGCTTAACAAGCATGTTGATGTCCACTGGCCTAAATTGTAACAGATGAACTAGGCATCCCAATATTATTCAACACCTGTTAATTCCTAACAATGTTGATGGAGAACAGCAGCAAAATCCAGCGCTGAAGTCACTGCAATTAGCAGAGCAGTGGGAAATGCTGGAGTGCAATCGGACTATCAGCCGTCCATTGTGTGGATGCTGTGAGAGCATGCTGTACTCTGCAGGACAACTATCTGCGCTTTGCTCACATTAGAGTGAAAATCATTCAATGGACTGCCAGAGGCATAATGCAGATAATGCTTTGTGAGCTTCGCAATGGATGGATAACATTCTCTCTTTTGCATGTCTATACGACATTACATATATGTACACATATTATGAACCAAATACACAGACTAAGTGTTATGGTCTGTGTATGTAAAACTCTCTATGGATATAATGAAGTGCGAGTCGCCATTGGCTAATTATTTTTTGTATTTTACTCGCCAGACTTTTTACATAGATCGCAAGAACGATGCAAATTAAATATCTAATATATATTATATAATATAACATATAAATTATACATTTCAAACACTATAAAAGACAAGTAAACCATCTATAATAAAATAAGAACAAATAATCAAACTACAAGCAATAGCACAGATAAACACAATAGATGCAAATTAAATAAACAACTTTAAGGTTTTTCAGTAGTTGGATACAGATTAGGCACAGAAATTGAATAAAGTAATCAAATGTAAAATAATACTGCATGACCTTAACTGTATAAATTAAATATAGATTAATCCTTGTTAAAGTTACAAAA
This sequence comes from Paracanthobrama guichenoti, assembly GCA_018749465.1. Taxonomy (NCBI): domain Eukaryota; kingdom Metazoa; phylum Chordata; class Actinopteri; order Cypriniformes; family Gobionidae; genus Paracanthobrama; species Paracanthobrama guichenoti. Next base: position 15,795,037 of record CM031966.1, on the reverse strand, counting down.
GTTCAGTCAAGAGCAGTGAGTGATTTTTGCAGCGAGTCTTTTGTTTGATTAACAATAAAAACAGACAGCAGCAGGAATATTAGGCTGCTGTCACTTTAAGACACAATGCACAGATCCAAAATACTGATACACATAAGTTTTCTCTCTCGACTGTTGTTTACATTCACTTAAGACTAGGGATGTCAAATTACACAAATTCCCACGATCAATCGTCATTTAAATTAATGATCAATTAATCAATCTGTTATTCATAATGTGTGGAAGCGCTCTTCCTGGAAAAACATGCTGAAAATGCCAACTACACCCAATTCATTCACAACGCTTGAAATAGTGTTCTCATTAATGCTATGTAATATGACAGTCCCAATCAGTTATTATTAGCTGTGCATTGCTGTTTGAGCGCACATGCTGAATGAACACTGGTAAACCAGAGCACTTTGCTAACACATTATTATTCAAAGAAACGTACCCTACATGAGATTAATCAGAGATGTGATAGCTCAATATAATGATACACATCCGATGGTCTAAAATCACTTTAATGTCCAAACTAGCAAGCCTTTAAACATACAATTGATAAAGTTTACTGAAGACGCGTCAAGGTGATCTGGCTTCAGGGCTTGCGCATTGTCAGAGACACAACGTGGATCGGTAATCTGTCACAGAAAACAGCTCACGGGCACTGAAGTGCCATGTTTTCCATATTGATGTGATTGAATGGTGTGAAATCATTTGAATGTTCAAACTGGCAAGCCTTTAAACACATACAATTGACAAACTTTCGTGAGAACGAGCGTGTTGACTCGGTGTGCGTGTTCGCCTCCGTGTTGCTTCCATGCCACTGACTGGACGGGGCGGAGTCACGTGACTACATGCACAGTAGTATGTTTTAAGGGGGAAATATTAACAGGATTAAAAACTAAAATAACCATAGACAATGAACGCGGCATTCATTGTCGCAGGCGATTTCAACAAAGCAAACCTAAAGAAAGTCCTGCCAAACTTTCACCAGCACGTCTCCTGTCCTACACGAGGAGCAAACACACTGGATCATTGCTACTCTCCATTCAAGAACGCCTATAAAGCGCGGTCACTTCCAGCGTTTGGC
>CM031966.1:14371429-14546429 GCA_018749465.1 Paracanthobrama guichenoti | reverse complement strand
CAGCCTTGGTATTTCAGGATTTTTATTTTTAAAATTTATTTAAAGCTGTTATTCACATTCTATTATGACACAAATTTATGTGAAAAAAATAATTTAATAAACTTTAAAAGTTCATCATCTAAATGCTCTGTTGTTAGTGGTGCTGTTTTTTATAAAGTGTGTTATTGTCGAACAAGCTGTGTTTTGAGCAAGTTTTGGAAGTAAGATGAACTATCATTTATAATGATAATGTAAATCATACAGTCTTCATACAGTCATGATAATGACTGTATGAAGAGCTTTGAAACAATGGATTCAGTATTAGCTCATTAGCAATTGGAAAAATTATTATAATAACAAAACCTACTGATTTTAGGAAATAAAGAATTTTAGCTACAACCAAGTTTACAAGTGGTGATTATTACTCAATTCAAAGGCAAACTCGAATTTCTTTTAGAGGTATTTTATTTGCAAAACAAACATTTCTTCCCACATCTCTGTTTTAAACAAAGCCCAAGGTCTTCTAATGTGCCTTGTTATTAAAATAATCGTTAAGAAATGAAAAAAGAAATCTTAAAATCCTTGAAGGCCAGACAATGTTTTTTTATTATTTCGATTTTTTTCTTTGTCACTTATAATTGTAGTTTCTGAAATAAGTTTTAACATGTAAAAGCTGCAGAGGAGATAAAGAGAATAAAGCCTATCTACCAGTGTTACAGCCACTCACAGCCTAAAGTTGCGCCACACACTGTCCCTGCACTTCACCAGTTGAGAAGAGCAAGAGCACAGTCAAAGATCAAAATGAACAATTTATGGGGCATTTTGCATGGACTCAAGTGTGTATGTTTTAAATATGAGTAATCTGGGCAGTTGCTCATGTTTAATATATTATTCATGTCTCTCAATTAAAATTCTTTCATTTACTCAACCTCTGGTTGTTCTAAACCTGCATGCTGTTTATTTATCTTTTGAATACACAAATTATGTGATTTTTCATGCAGTTATTTCTGTACATTTGATCTATAAATGATGAAAAATATTACAATTTAGAGATGCACTATAAATTTGACTTATGATAACTGGTGAGTGAGAGAGACCGTATGGACCCACTCAAGCTGTGAGGTTTACACTATCAGTGCTCACATTCACAATGCCAGCGCAGTCAGCATGCGCTCAGGACGGCCAGTAAGGAATCGCTAGTCTTACTTCCTCATTCCTTCTATATTATGCGTTTGTATATGCATAGCTATGCATACAACCTCGCTAAACATTCATAAATATGTATACATATAGGCACACATATTATTATGAATAATTGTACATATATATTTATAGAATATATGTTTTCATGTTTTTATAAATTTATATGTACACACAGAGCGCAGATGTACAGTACAATGTGGTATAGTATCTGCATGTGTATGCGCACACGCATGCAATCACACATATCTACACGCTTTCACCGGCACGACCCTGTGTACAGTCTGCATCTACGCGGCTTCTAAAAATGTGCCCTTCCTGAAACAACAGTAGGACAAAAATGTGGAAATTTTGAAAATATTTCCAACATTTTAAAGCTGAGTCCGTTTGATGAAAACAGAAATTCAAAGGAAGAATTTTAAGACATTGTATTTGCAGTTTCTGAACAAAGTGGTTAATTTTGCATATTGTATACAATATTTTTTGCCCAATTTTTCTTAATTTTATAGTAAAAGACATTAAGTAGCTTTATAAACCAGAAAAAAAAAAATCAGTCTACAGAGATTTCCCATCAGCACGCTGTGCTGCATGTAATATTTGACATCAAGCTGTACAGCGCTGTCCAATCACACATACTTTATCCTCATTTACAGGTACAGCCATATTCAAAGGCACAAAGAGCTTCTACAAGTCAAAGTTTTGTCTTTCTTAAGTTATACAAAATAACATTTTGCAGTCCTGTACAAGATTGAGTGACCTTGCACATTTTTTAGGATTAACAAAACAAACCCCCTAAAAATATATTGTTTTTCTTTTTATCTATATTTAGGACTACCTCCAAAATGGGGGCTGCCCATAGTAAAGGAGGCATCGGTTGGCCAGTGGCGGTTCTCCCAAGATGGACGCCTGCTGCCGCAAAAAATGCAAATCTCACAGGCCTCTGCTCCTACACTATGCTCTGTGCTCTGTAATTGTTTACAAACTCCTATCTAGCCCTGAAGTCCTTTCTGCACGCTTTGCAGAAAAAAAAGCAACAAAAAAGGCAATTTAAAAATTAAACTAAACTAAAAAAAAATAAAAAATAAAATAAAAGGATAAATATAGAGGTGCTACATTGTGAATTTTGCCTCCTGCAAAATTAAACCTTTCATGTACCCCTTCACTCCTATGTCAAGTACTCCAATATCCCCTTCATTAGATGAAGGGGAAAGGTCAAAGGTCAGACCACCCTGACACAGGTCACAGGTTACCACAGGTTTCCATTACATCAGCTGGTCTAACCACATCTAATCTAACTTCGTCTAAAGCCAGTCAATGCTGAAAAACAAAATAAAATATAAAGAAAGGAATGACCTGGGAGTGACACAAACACAAAATAGTACTAATTTCATCTTATACACACACATTCATACCATTCATCCCCCTCTCACTTCAGATCTCATATATAGACTAAAATAAATAAAAAAAGGAAAGCAAACAAGTGAAAAGCGAAAAAGGAAAAAATATTACAACATTGTCACTCTTCAGTAGTTCAGCCCATGTGATGTGGGACTGGAAAAGTGTTGATTGGAGGAGCAACCGATCCAGGCAGCCAATCACAAGAGTTCATACTGGCGGAGGTGCATCCTCTGAATAATGTCACGACAGTCATTGAATACACGACGGATGTTTTCTGTGTCCACGGCACAAGTGAAGTGAGGATAGCAGTAGTGTTTGTCTGTGCCGCTTGCTGTGCTGATTTTCTGTGAGTTCAAGCAAACACACACAGTCCAAACAGTTACAGTATAATAGCAACAATAAGAACATCAAATGAGTGGCTGACATGCAAAATCATAATTAAAAATAGTAAAAAGCATTACTTAAATGATGACTAGTTAGAAGTCCCATTTTACACATTTTCTCATAACTTTTTGCTTCTAACAAAGCAATTATGCATAAAAGTCAAACCCTCGCAACTTCACTTTATTGTTCAAAGGTGTACTAAAGCCCATACACATCTATTATACTAACATTGATAGTGTTTTAACATTATAGATAGTGAAAAATAAAGAGAGTAAAAACATTTATTTATACCAAAAATTCATCTCGGATAAAAAACTTTGCCCTGGACACTTTCGGATCCTCTCCTGGGTCAGGGGTTGCTGTGCATATAAAGAAAACAGATTATTGTTCAATTTATGCAAGGCAATAGGAACAATTTGAAAAATGGAAGGGTGCATATCTAGGTATGGGTGAGTTTCAAAGAGTTCTTACACTTTTCCCAAAGTCAAATTAAAGCATTTTTCCAGCTGTATTAAATTACATATTTACACGCACTTCATCACAATGAATCAGATGTTGCATATGTCGGTCATAACATGGTTCAGAGATTGTAGTTGTGCAGTTAATTGAAGTTAGCAATTATTTGAGCTGTTTATCGTATTAAAAATAAAATAAAAAAATCTGAATCAAAAACGTACTCCTTACCAACCAGGCCCATCTGTCCTAATTAAGACTAGGTGACAAATTAATCTCTTTAATATTTAATATGAAAGAGTGGACCCCACAATTTCCAAAACACACTTATACATCTTTGCCAATCTAGCTTTTGTATAATAGACATGTTGCACAACTTTGCACTAAATATATGTGCATGTCTGGCACATATAGATGATCTTTGTACCCTGCTAAGGATCTCCTCCCAGAGTTCCTCTGAAATCTCCTCCACATTGTTTTGCCAAAGAGCCCTAATAGTATCTTTTAGGGGTGTGACGAGACACTTACCTCACAAGACGAGACGAGACGCAAGATTGGGTTCACGAGAACGAGACGAGACAAGGTTTTTACATAGTATTTTTAAGAAATCAATGATGAAATACATGACTAGAAAAATTGTTTGCAGGTGCATTTGAAATGTTTTAACTCATCATCTTCTACTTTCTGAGTATGAATTATTATTGCAGTAAAAAAAAACAACAAGCACTGTAAAGGTTTTGCCAAAAACAACTTTCCTGTATAATTGTCTCTTCAGACCTTAGAACTGCACATGGGCTTATTTTGACCTCCTAACTGAACTCCTTCCCACAAATTGATCATAGATATTAAGTGAAAACAATAACCATAATCAAAGTACTCAATATTCAAAGAGCAAATAGAGTATATTCAAATACTAAATGTTTATTTTATTTTTTAAATTACTGAGCTAAAAGATGGTTACAACTAGATAGTTTTCACATTGGGAGATATTCACATGCCTCAGGGAGCTGCTTTCAAACAGCGGTAATTTAGCGGGAACTTTAATGATTGTGTGTACTCTGTGAATAGGGAGCGATGATGCTGAACACGCATTTTAAAATATAAGACATTTGTCTGACGCTTCTGTTGCGCATGAATCCTCTGCCACGGTCCAGTCTTCTCGTGGCACTGGCACTGTCCACCAGGGAAAATACATGATTTGACCATGGATTGAGTATGACTGTAGACCAAAGAAATGCTTAAATTGAACCCAGATCTTAGGAGTGGTCTTAAAGAAACAAGTAAAACAAATAAGCCTGGAATGTCTAAACCTCCTCCACCGCCTGTTTCAAGCATCCGCTTTCAAAGTGTGTCTGAAAAGAGAGATAACATACTCCTAATACAGGGGCGGGCAACTTAATTTTCCCAAGGGGCCACATGAGAAACTGGGACCGTAGAGGGCTGGACCAATTGACTTCAGTAAATAAATACTTAGAAGGTCATGCCTTGTTAAAAACTCTACATTCTCAATATTTCTTTTTTTTTTTAAATGTTAGCTAACATAATTTAAGGGCTAACGGCAGGTAAGTGTAGCTGTCCTACATGATCGTGAACACATTTGAGTGAAGGTGCATACAGTTTCTGTAAAAAAATAAATAAAAGCAGTGCGGTTGTATTGCATGCACCTAATTACACCTATTTGCGTTTGACTTTTAATTGACCAATTACAGGGCTCAACGCTGGATTTTTTTTCTTCTATTGGCGCTGTGTTTTGATGTTTTAAACATAAAACATTGAATATTGATATTTAAAGTTATTTAAAATGAAAAAAAAAAAAAACTTTAAATGTGAAATTAAAACCGCCAGTAGGTGGCAGCATGTCACTGTTAATGAGTGAGTCAGTGAGATTCAACCGATTTATTCAAACAGCTGATTCATTCAAGAATGAAGCACTTGACTGCGTTGCCTCTGGCTTTTGGCTTGCTCAGTTGGGGACACCTAAATTTCTTCTATATTACCGATCTGCCCGCATTGACACTATATGATACATGATTAGCTGGATAACATCACTGTTTCACCAGAACGGCTGTACAAATTCTGTTGCATTATTTTCCTGTTAACAATGTGAAGCTGCTTTGAAACAATTGGACTATATAAATAAAGGTGACTTGACTTGACTTAATAAGTGGGTAATTGAGATCGCCGTCTTTCACCATTGCGTGTTGTTCAAAGACACGAAACAGTGCTGTGATCTTTGTTTGGAACTACTTTTGTTGGCAAAATAGAGCAAAACAGGCAATTTGGTATCTAAAAAGTAAATATCTTAATATCATCTTGTTAAGTATCTTAATCAAGATGGCGCCGCCGTGTTCAGTCGCCGTTCAGGTTGCGCCGCGAAGACTGTGCTTTTATTTATTATTTTACTCTCTTTTGCTCTCAATTTTTACAAATTTATCATCTGCATTGATCTGCTATGACAGCAAAACACTTTTGGACATTGGTTACCGCTACACTGGACTGTTTCAGGACACTTTCACCAATCCTCTGTGGCCATCTGAGATTCATCGGAACGCCGAGTTGAACAATGGCCAGACGAGTCGACGGCGAAGAATCAAGAAACGCCACGGGAAACGTGTTGGGATCCGCAACAGACTGAGAAAAAGGGCATTCAGCCCACCTCTCCCGAGCATTCTGCTCGCAAATGTCCAATCCTTGGAGAATAAGATGGACGATCTTAGAGCCAGGATAAGTTTTCAACGGGACATGAGAGACTGTAACGTCTATTGTTTGTCTGAAACATGGCTCACGCCCCCGCGGTCCCGGACACAGTGGTGACGCCGTCGGAGAACTTCTCTGTTCAAATCCAAAGGCGGTGGAGTGTGTTTCATGATCAACAAGAAATGGTGCGACCCCAGGAACATCAGCATTCTTTTGCGATCCTGCTCGCCTCATCTGGAACATTTAACAATCATTCGCCACTGCCGTTTACATTCCACCACAGGCAGACACAGGGCTGGCTTTATCTGGCCTTAATGATGTTACCAGCGGCTTCATAAACAAACACCCCGATGCTGCTTTCATCGTCGCGGGCAATTTAAAAAAGCAAACCTAAAGAAAGTCTTGCCAAACTTTCACCAGCACGTCTCCTGTCCTACACGAGGAGCAAACACACTGGATCATTGCTACTCTCCGTTTAAGAACACCTATAAAGCTTGGTCACTACCAGCTTTTGGCAAATCGGATCATGCCGCCATTTTCCTCACACCTGAATACAGACAAAGGCTCGTTCAGGAACCCCCGGTGAGGCGGGAAGTTAAACGCTGGTCACCCCATTCAGAGACCGCGCTACAGGCAGCTCTTGATGACGTTGACTGGGACATGTTCCGGGCGAGTTCATCTGACGTCAGCGAGTTCACGGATGTGGCGCTTTGCTTCATCAACACACTTACAGAGCAAGCCACACAAACAATAACAATAACGTCCTTCTCAAATCAGAAACCGTGGGTGCACTATTCAATCCGCGCTGCAGTGAACACACGCACTGCCGCTCACAACGTCGGTCTCCTAACGGGGAATATGAATGACTACAAACCATCCTGCTATGCTCTCCGACACGCAGTTAAAGCTGCAAAGCTCCGTTTTAAGGATCGAGTGGAGTCTCATTTCCAACTCAACGATTCCCGGCGCATGAGGCAGGGACTGAGGACCATCTGTTCTTTTGGATCTAAATCCTCTGCAGAGGTGAGAGCTGATCCGTTGCTTGTGAACGAGTTAAACTCTTTTTACGCTCGCTCTGAATCCATTTCCTCCTTTCATCTCTCTGACCACCCACATCAAACATACTGACACACAAGGAGAAACAAATAAGAAATGTTTCTGTATATCCAAAACAAAAAAAAAAAAATGTAGTGTTACAATGTAGTGATTGAATGCAGTTCTGAATCATTAGATCTTAAAATAGCAAACACTAGACAAGTTTTAATACAATTTTAGTAAAAGTGAGGTCCAAATGTCTGTGACCACTAGTTTAAATGCTTAAATTCCTCTCTTTTACTTCTGAATTTTGTCTTTGCCAGCTCAGTCACATTCAGCGCTTTGATTGTAAATCGCGGCAGCGCGACTCCGCCAAGTGACGCATCAGAGGGAATCACTCAGAGCAGCAACAAACCACGTGATCTCTGTCTCGGAGGATGAAGTTAAGAGGGCACTCAAGCGCGTGGACGTCAGGAAAGCTGCCGGGCCGGATGGTATTTCAGGTCGTGTTCTGCGGTCCTGTGCTGATCAGCTCGCCGGGTTGTTTACATCCATCTTTAATGAGTCCCTCGCTACATCTGTGGTCCCCACCTCCTTCAAAAAATCCACCATCATCCCTGTCCCTAAGAACAGTAAACCCTCTTGCCTAAATGACTATCGTCCAGTGCCTCTCACGTCTATAGTCATGAAGGTCTTTGAGAGACTCATTAAAAACACCATTTGCTCCTTCATTCCTAACACTTTTGACCCTCTTCAGTTTGCCTATCGTCCCAATAGATTGACTGAAGATCCCATCTCTCATGTCCTCCACTCCTCCCTCACTCACATCGACAGCAAAAGTGGGAACTACGTAAGGCTGCTATTTATTGACTATAGCTCAGCCTTTAACACCATAGCTAACCATTAAGCTAGCACCATTAAGCTAACCGCCAAACTCCTGGATCTCGGCCTGAATTCTTCTCTCTGCCACTGGATTGAAGACTTCCTCACTGGTAGGCCTCAGGTGGTGAGAGTAGGCCAGTTCACCTCCACCTCCATCACCCTGAGTGTGGGAGCTCCACAGGGCAGTGTCCTGAGTCCTCTGCTCTACTCTCTCTACACACATGACTATTTGTCCACACACAGCTCCACCTCTATCATCAAATTTGCTGATGATACTGTTGTCCTGGGCCTCATTTCCAACAACGAGACGGCATACTTGGACGAGGTGGAGCAACTAACATCATGGTGCCAGGACAACTGTCTCTCTCTGAATGTTGGCAAGACCAAAGAACTGATTGTGGACTTCAGGAAGAGACAGCAACGGACATACTCCCCTCTCATGATCAGCGGGTCACCAGTAGAGAGAGTGAGCAGCTTCAAGTACCTGGGTGTAAACATTTCCGAGGACCTGACCTGGACTGCTCACATTCAGACACAGGTGAAAAAAGCCAGGCAAAGACTGTGCCACCTGCACCAGCTGAGGAAATTCAGGGTTTCACCAGCTATCCTGAAAACTTTCTATTTAGGGGCGATAGAAAGTGTATTAACTCAGTGCATCACAGCGTGGTATGGGAACAGCACCAGTCATGACTGCAAAGCCCTGCAAAGAGTCATGCGCTTATCTGAGCGTATCTCAGGGTCAGCTCTCCTGTCTCTGCAGGACGTCTACACCAAACGCTGCAAAGGTAGAGCTACTAAGATCATCAAGGACTCTAATCACCCTGCAAACCCTCATTTCATGCTGCTGCCATCTGGTAAGCGCTTCCGAAGCCTGATGGCCAAAACTGAGAGACTCAGGAGGAGCTTCTTCCCCCAGGCCATCAGACTCCTGAACTCAGTCACTTAACATCACGTGACTAATTTTATTTGTCGTTTTCATGTAATACATAGTAAAATTATTTTAATGTGTGTATAATACTTTCTTAATATTTCCAACACATTTTAACATATTTTCCTACCATTTTATCTCAAGTTAGATATGCCTTTTTATATGTATGTTATGATCATATACAGGACATTACCTTCAGGAGGAAGTGTGTAGCGAGCATACTCTGGGAAATAATCTTCAAGTTTGGATTTTCCTGCCAGGATCTTTTCTGCCAGCATGTCCTGTTTGTTGAGGAACAAGATCACTGAAATTGTCCTTAAAAACCTGTTTGAAAACATACAGAGTGAGACAGTTTGAGCATGTCTTTATATTTATATATCTGATTACATTTCTATTTAGAGATGTTCAACCGCAGCTTTAATTCACCATTTTACTTGATAAACCTTTATATTTAAAGTTGTCATCTGTCTCCTCTCTTTGACTTAAAAATAAAATGTTAGGAAATGTGGTAATCAAAAATCATCGCCCAGCTCTGCTGACCTCTAATAAAAATAATCAGTAACCATTACAAACATATAGATGCACTTCAGGATAACTTCTGCAGCACTTGGGACGGGAACTGAGATCTCCCAAGAAACAGCAGAACTGTGAAACCTGTTAGTCCAGATGCTGCGGAACAGATCAAGAGACTCGCGCAACCGGTTGGTGCTGTTGTCTTCCCTTATGACCATGTTATAACTGCTACTGGCAGCCACGAAGATGATGGCGGTCACATCTGTGATTATAGACAGGAAGAAATATATATTAGCCAATCACACACTTAAAGGGATAATTCAAAACTTCAAAAAATAAAACTTCAAAAAATAAAACTTCTGTCATCATTTATTCTTCCTCATATTGTTCCAAACCCATAAGATCTTTGAAACGTAAAATTCATATGAATCAAATAATATGAACTGAGCAGTTTAATCTTGTGAAGAGATACGATAACTTCATATGATGAACATCATTTAGACACACATATATGCATCGCATATGGTAAACAGGGAAGCTCTAGAACAAACCTCATTGGTTCTTGTGTGTGTGATGCATAAATACCAATAAGGTTTAAGTTCATGATGCACACACATAACTCTATAGTTATCACACAATATTTACCACACACATTTACCTTATGTGTATGAATGTTTTAATCATTAAGATGTAAGTCAAATTAAAAACTGATTCATATTGATTTATTTTACAATGCCTTTATGACCTTTTTTGATCTTCTATGTTTTGATTACCTGAACTTTGAATGGTATACAAGCCTCTCAGCTTTCAATAAAAATATCTTAATTTGTGTTTAACCAAAAGCAGTGGACGGGCACACAGGGCACATCGATGATCATGTATCAATGAAAGCCAGAGATATCACATATTTGCGATATAATGTAGGCCTGCTATATTATGCTATTATTATTATTACTGCTATTATTTTACAATAAATTTGCCCGCAATTCCACCATGCATCACCGCATAACTAACGTGCTGTGAGGATAATAAAAGATTATTCTATTACTCATTGAAAATGCTTTGAAAACATTTAGGTCTATCATACAATGAATTATTGCCCTATAATTAATATTATTAACAGTCTATAATATTTCTGAAAACTGAAGTCATTGATGAAAATTAAGCAGACTTTAAAAAACAACCTGTTTAACACAAAATACTTCTCTTCTCTTTTTTAGTTTTTTTATGTGCTGCCACAAGAGGAATATTATGGGAATAATTTAAGACCCTTGTATAGCATTATCACCATATGTTAAAGCATCTCTCGTCGTCTCTGAGAGAATATGCGTTGTTAATGCGGTGTGATGAAAGCAGTTTTTACTTTTACTTTCTGTAGTGAATTGACTGAGGTTCAAGAGGTTCACTTCTTCACCGGTAACTCTTGTGCATAGTTTGCACACTGTTACACACACACAGTGTGGCCCACCTTCATGGTTTAAAATCCCATCCTCCTAACACCCCCAACCCCAGGGCGGGGCCTTGGATTTGTGCTACGCCATTGACCAAAAGTCTTATAGGTTTGGAATGACATGAGGTTAAGTAAGTGATGAGTGAATGTTCATTTTTGGGTGTACTATGCCTTTTAACAAATACTATTAGTCACTTTTAGATATATTAACTATAAAGAAGATTATTCTGGAATTTATTTACAGAAAAAAATGCATTATACCACAAAGCTTGAGGAACCTACAAGCTCACCATTAAAGCACTGAATCCATTTCCTCCTTTCATCTCTCTGACCACCCACATCAAACATACTGACACACAAGGAGAAACAAATAAGAAATGTTTCTGTATATCCAAAAAAAAAAAATGTAGTGTTACAATGTAGTGATTGAATGCAGTTCTGAATCATTAGATCTTAAAATAGCAAACACTAGACAAGTTTTAATACAATTTTAGTAAAAGTGAGGTCCAAATGTCTGTGACCACTAGTTTAAATGCTTAAATTCCTCTCTTTTACTTCTGAATTTTGTCTTTGCCAGCTCAGTCACATTCAGCACTGTCAGGGTTCTGTCACTTTGGTCTGGTTTATTCTTGGTTTGGTGACAGAGCTCTGACACTCCATCGTCTTGTCTTTGTGTGAGTGTGCGGTTTTAACTTAGTATGCGCTTGTGTGTGCACAATATGTTTTGTGTTTGAAGCGTGGTGTTCAGACCAGCACTTCAGCACAGCAGTTTTCGGTTCAGTGTCGGGGTTTGGACATTCATGCTCCTTCATGCTGTATTCAAAATCACATACTTCCCTACTATATAGTAGAAGTAAGAAGTATGTCTGACTTCACAGTACTCATGAAAGAGCAGACAAAAAGTACCCCACCAACTTTCAGTCTTTACTCCCCTCATTTCCTCTCCTATTTCATCTCCCTGTGCCAATTTGTTGTGTGTCCTGCTCCCAAGCCTTGCCGTGTCCTGCTCCCAGGTTGCCTGGTCTGATGAATTACATTTTATTTTAGATCAATTGGATGGCCGGGGGTGTGGATGAGTTGTTTACCTGGGGAAGAAATGGCAGCAGGATGCACTATGGGAAGAAGGCAGGCAGTGCAGAAGACAGTGTTATGCTCTGGGCAATGTTCTGCTAAGAAGCCTTGGGTCCTGGCATTTATGTGGATGTTACTTTGACACATACAACCTACTTAAAGATTGTTTCATGGCAATGGTGTTTCCTGATAGGAGTGGCCTTTTTCAGCAGGATAATGCACCCTGACACACTGCAAAAATGGTTTGTTCAGAAATGGTTTGAGTAACATGACAAAAAGTTCAAGGTGCTGCCTTAGTGTACAAATCCCCCAATTCCAATCTGATTTGGGAATCTATGGGATGTGCTGGACCAACAAATCTGATCCATGAAGGCCCTACCTCACAACTTGCAGGACTTAAAAAGGATCTGCTGGAGTCAGATACCACAGAACACATTCCAAGATCTTGTGGAGTCCATGCCTCAACACATCAAATCTGGTCTGGCAAAATCAGGAGATCTAATGAAATGGGAGATCTACATGATATTAAGCAGGTGGTTTTAATGTTGCTGATCTGTGTGTGTGTGTATGTATGTGAATAAGTATATATATATATATATATATATATATATATATATATATATATATATATATATATACATACATGTTGGAAAGGTCATGTGTGACGTGGTGTTCGTCTGTGTACTCCGGTTCAAAAAGGTAGGGTACGGCAAAAAACTACATCTCATTTTCTCCAACTTCAAAATCATCCGACATCGTTGTTTTACCTTTTGTTGCAAAGGGTGTTTGACTTAGTCAAACACTGGGACGGCACTGCCGCCTACTTTCCAACGTGACTACGTAATGAGCAAAGTCATGGACGTTAGTGCAAGACGAGCAATTGTGGTTAAAAAGTATATAGAAGTTTTTTTTTTAATGACCATTCGCTAGATAATATACTTATTACTGGGCTGGGATCATGTAGAGCCCTTTGAAGCTGCATTGAAACTGCAATTTGGACCTTCAACCCGGTGGACCCCGTTAGAAAAATGTTTCGGAAAAAGAAAAATGAAAGACAAAAAGAAAAGAAAGAAAAAAGTTAGACAATATGTAGAATTTTTTTTCCCCTCAAAAACCGAAGACTGAAGAAAGAAAGACATGAACATCTTGGATGACATGAGGGTGAGTAAATTATCTGGAAATTTTAATTCTGAAGTGAACTAATCCTTTAATGCACACCGCCGCACAAAGCGCACATGAACATTTGAAACTGAAAGCAGCCTTCTGTCAGTGAGTTTCATTTTTTAATATATAAGCCCACTGCATTCCAAAGAACATAACTGATGCCTTCGTGGAGAATTTGTAAGGAAAATACTGGCGGTGAGACCGTGCAAGCATAAGCATCAAGCAAAGCATCCTGTGCAATGAAGCCGCGAATGTCCTTGTAATTTGCTTCAACCTTTCCGAAGTTTATAAAAGATTATTTTGTGGAAGTTTCGAGAGGTGTGTGTGTGAGAGGAATTGGAAGCAAGCAGAATACGGGTGTTTCTAAAGTACATGCAGTACTTTACTTATCATGCAACTGATCCAGAATCGTTGGAGAAACCAAAGGCCTGGGCGCATCAAAAAGACGGAAGTATGAAAAACATCACGTGCATCACATTTCATAACGAACCACGTCCACAGTATGTTCTGAGGTGCTTGGAAATGACAGTTCTACATGATGACCTGTGAAACTAATGCATCACTTAAAAACCAAACACCCGCCGTTAAAAGATAGATCGGCTAACTTTTTTTTACCATAAAGAATGTCTCGGTTATGTATGTAACCCTCGTTCCCTGAAGGAAGGGAACAGAGACGCTACGTCAGCATTGGCGAAATGGGGGTTTCGCCTAGAAGCCAATCGGCTTTGAGATCTACAAATGAGCCAATGGTATGAAAATGCCATGGGTCTGCGGAATTTGCATAATGCAACGCTGCCCCACTGCGTGGGTATAAAAGGAGTTGCATTGCAATCTCGCATTATGTTTACCTGCTGAGGAGCCGAGGCTGAGCGCCTCGAGGGTTACATATGTAACCAAGATGTTCCCTTTCAGTCAGTACACTCTGAGTTACGTCAGTACTGACAAAATGGGGATCCCAATTCAATCTCGCCACAACGGCTGTCTTCCAGCATCCTGTGCTGACCTGAGCTCCCTGCTGTGAAGCCTGCCATGAACGAGGGGCTGGGCTCAGCTTACCAAGGTACACTGGGAAGCATATCCCACATAGAGAAATGCAACACAGTGCCTGCCCGAAGGGAGGACTTAAGAATACATACACATATGACCCACGTATGGGCTGCATACATGGCAGCTATCCAACCTGGAGTATACAACCGCAGGTGGAATCTTTCAACCCCAGGAGTGCCATGGGAAGAAGTGACTTACCGTGGAAATGCACATGTGGGGTTGCCCAACGGGGGATCCATGCACATGGAGGCACCTAGCTTAACACAAGGGCTGACCAAGTGGGCATGCAGTCTGGTGTCAGCGTCAACAGTGCTGGAGGAACTCAGGGCTTACTGAGAAACTCACCTGAGTAATACGCACACGCATCCAGTCCATGGAGTGGAATGGCACAGCAAGCGAAGACACCTGAGCCTGTCCAATTACTGTCCACTTGGAGCGAGTACACGGGAGGACACAGGCTCCACTCGGAGTTTATAGAACCTTGCAAATGTGTTGGGTGTCGCCCAGCCTGCAGCTCTCCAAATGTCTGTTAGCGAGGCGCCATGCGCTAAAGCCCAAGAGGAGGCTACACTCCTGGTGGCTGACCCCTAGGGGGAATGGCAGCCCCTGAACCTGATATGCCAGGACAATGGTGTCCACTATCCAGTGAGACAACCTCTGCTTGGAGAGAGCCTTCCCTTTCTGCTTCCCTCCGTAACAGACGAAGAGCTGGTCTGAGGTCCTGAAACACTGCGTCCTGTCTACGTAAGCACAAAGGGCACAGAGCAGTGCCAAGGCTGGGTCTGCCTCGTCCAACAGCAACGCTTGCAGGTTCACCACCTGGTCCCTGAAGGGAGTGGTGGGAACCTTGGGCACGTATCCAGGCCAGGGTCTCAGGATCACGTGAGAGTTAGCCGGCCTGAATTCCAGGCACGCATCGTCAACCTAAAATGCCTGCAGGTCCCCTACCCTCTTGATGGAAGCCAGGGCAATCAAGAGCACCACTTTCATTGAAAGGAACTTCAACTCTGTAGATTGCAGGGGCTCAAAGGGAGCTCTCTGCAGGGCAGATAGAACCACTGCGAGGTCCCAAGAGGGCACCTGTAGCAGGCGAGGTGGATTTAACCTCCTCACTCCTCTAAGGAATCTGCTGACCAGGTCGTGCTGTCCAACCGTTTTTGAATCCACCAAGTCATGATGAGCCAATATTGCTGCCACATAGACCTTGAGGGTGGAGGGAGACAGCCTTCGCTCCAACCCTACGTGGAGAAAGGACAGCACTGACCCGATCGCGCATTTCCTGGGGTCTTCTCGGCAAGAAGAGCACCAGGTGACGAAGAGGTTCCACTCTCGTGGACAAGGCCCTAGCGGAAGTTATGGTAGCCACCAGCTGAGGTGGTAGGGTACTCAAACCTGCCACGTCCCGTCCAGGAGCCACATGTGTAGGTTCCATAGTGGGTGCCATATGGTGCCCCATGTCTGAGAGAGGAGGTCCTTCCTCAGAGGGATAGGCCACGGAGGTGCTGTCACAAGGAGTATGAGTTCGGAGAACCAGGTCCGGCCGGGCCAATACGGGGCGACCAAAAGGACCTGTGTTGCATACTGCCAGGCGCGCCCTCTTGGGGCTCGGAGGTGAATGAGTCAGTTCTTTCTTTAACCATGGATAGGGTACCGCCAACCATGAGGCCAGCGGCAGAAGGCGAAAACAAAAGATTCTCCCCCGGCCACTGGGGGAAGGAGTGGTCCTGCCACCATCTCCTGGGAAAGAACCGAGTCCACCTCTAAGTAGCCCATCTCAGGAGCGCCGTTTGGCCTGCCATTTGGCAGGCTTCGGGGCAGAGATGGGCTGGGCGGCCTTCCAGCGACCACCTCCGCGAGCTGGCCCGGGTGGAGGCTGCTGCTGGGGCTGGGCGGGAGCCGCAGGAGAGCAGCCTCGACAGGGAGCAGGCTGAGGCGTCTGTGCCGGCGGCTGGGTGGAGGCAGCCGGGGCAGAATATGTTTGATTGCCTCAGTCTGCTTCTGTGTGGCCGAGAACTGTTGGACAAAATTCTCAACTGCCCCGCCAAATAGCCAAGCCTGGGATATGGGAGAGTTGAGGAAATGTGTCCGCTCAGACTCTCGCATATTGGCCAGGTTGAGCCATAGATGGCGTTCCTGGACACCGCAGTGGATATCACCTGACCTAGAGCACGTGCAGTAACCTTTGTCGCCCGTAGAGCAAGATCGGTAGCCGCACGTAGTTCCTGCATTAAAGCAGGGTCAGCACTGCCCTCGTGCATGTCTCTGAGCACCTTCGCCTGATGGACTTGAAGGATAGCCATAGCATGCAAAGTGGACACGG
The DNA here is from genome assembly GCA_018749465.1 of Paracanthobrama guichenoti. Lineage (NCBI taxonomy): Eukaryota > Metazoa > Chordata > Actinopteri > Cypriniformes > Gobionidae > Paracanthobrama > Paracanthobrama guichenoti. The sequence continues at coordinate 14,529,908 of CM031966.1, read as the reverse complement.
CCTGGCCCGCCGCTCTATAGGTCTTTGCCACCAAGGTAAACGAAACCTACAGGCTTTGGACGGGTGCTTTGGGTCACCATGCCATGCTGAAGCACTCTGAGGACACAGTTGTATCGCAACAGAGCACTCAACAGGGGGAACCCCAGTGTACACTTTCACCGCACCACTATAGAGAGCAGTGAAGGCGGAAGTGGCTGCCGAGCAGTCGCGAAACGTCAACGGGGACTTCCATGACTTCGACACCTCTTCATGCACCTCCGGGAAGAAGGGCACTGGAGGCTGGCAGGCGCGTTCAGCACGGGCTGCCCCTAGATACCAATCGTCCAGCCTTGAGTGCTCGGGACATGGCGGAGGGTTCCACTCAAGCCCGATGCTCTCAGCTGCCCGGGCAAACATGGCCGTGAGCTCCGGATCAGACTCAGGCAAAGCTGGGACTCCCGAGGGAGGCAGCACAGCCGAATCCTCAGCACAGCCGAATCCTCAGCACAGCCGAATCCTCACATCGACAGTGTCATCCGCCGGTGCACCAAATGAAACGCTGGGCCCAGGATGGGAAACACCAGCGCCCTCATCTGGCAACACTACGGGTTGCAGTGTGCTAGAGAGATGTGTGGCCTGAGGAGTGTTCATCGGTCACTGTCACCCTCAGATCACCCTGACCACCAGCCAAAGTACTGCCTCTCGTGGAGACAGTAGATTGGGGTGTGGTAGAGGGGACTCTCCCTCCTTGACGGAGATCATTGAGTCTTGATTGCGATGGTCATGTTCTCGCAGTGAGAACATGACTCATCCATGAACGCGCGCTTGGCATGCACGAGGCCCAAGCACACCAAACAGCGATCATGCCCATCAAACGGACTTAACCAGCTGACCGCACCCAGAAACTGAACACGGACGAGACATCTTTAAAAAAACGTGCCTTGTGTAGCTCTTTTAGAGAGGAGTTTGCTCTGCAGAATGCCGAGACGCCCAGGGAGAATGCGCACGCTGTGCTAGATCACTGCACAGATTTGACAGGAATGCGGAACTCGCTGGAACGCGCCGTACACCGACACTCTGGGTCGTCTGACACGCTCGTCTTGAAGAGAAATCGCTCAGGAAGGCAAGTACAACTCGGCTCCAAAGCAGAAACATAATGCGAGATTGCAATGCAACACCTTTCATACCCACGCGGTGGGGCGGAGTTGAATTATGCAAATTCTGCAGACCCATGGCATTTTCATGCCATTGGCTCGTTTTGTATATCTTGAAGGCTCGAAGGTTTCGCTTCTAGGCAAAACCCCCATTTCGTCAGTACTGACGTAACTTGGGAGTGTACTGACTGAAAGGGAATCAGGATTAACAAATAAAAAAGTAAATATGACCAGCCAAACCACTGTGACAGTCAAAGCGCTTAGCTACTGCTTCATATGAGGTGGCCAAAAAGCCTATTCTAGCGGAAACAAGTAGAATGCTGTGCATTTAGGTAATTTAAAAAAATGTCATTACAAATTACATTTTAAGAAAAAACTAAAAGAACTGTACTTTATTTTTAGGCAGCGGCTATTTGCACTAAGATGCTATTTACACTAAGTGCAAATAGCTGTAGATGCTATTTACTAAGTGAAAAAACTTATATATTCTATTTACACCATGTAAAAGCAGTTCTTTGCAATGTGTAAATAGTAATTACATGCAATTTATACTTAATTTTGACAGATATGTACTATTTGCACCTCCGTATTGCTGTACATTAACAAGATGCAATAATAACACAGAGTGCAAATTATTATTATATTTATTAAAATTATTAAATGGATGCCGCCTTAATGGGACAATAAAAGCCCTCCCTACACCTACCCCTACCCAATAAATGCTTTTATTATTATTAAACATTTCGTTAGGCACTTCATTTCCATTTTTAGAACATTTGTGACCAATCACGGAAAGTAGGGACACAAGTCGGTTCTGGGGCATTTTGAGTTATTCACAGATTCTGAAAGTGTAGTCTCCAAACTGATATCTGAAATCTGATAATATTTGGAGAAGTTGTGGCCATTTGAAGGTAGGCACTCAAAAAAGCTCAAAAGGGAGAAAACGGCCTCTAAAGATTGTGCAGTTCTCACCTGTTCTCACCTGCTGGGAGTGACAACAGGGCTCATTTACATCTCATTTAGATAAGCCATACCCCCTGTAAAGCTCCCCCCTGTAAAGCTGCATGGTTGCATAGCAACAACAGACGCAACGGGAAAAAATCGGACCGCATACTACTAATAATAAAGGATAATGTGCATTGTAAATGTCAGTATTTATCTTTTTCGACTTTTATAAAAATGATTTAGAGGCTGAAATATGTGAGTTTTACCTTTTTATAAAACCTTTTTTGTCAAAACTCTATTTGAACTTGTGCATTGTAGATAACGTTGCAAGACACTCCTTTAAAATCTGGCCATCATTTTTAATGTTATTTTAATGTGTATGTAAACAAAAAGTACATATTGATGCTAATTTTATTTGTTATTTGCTGGTTTTCTACAGGTGCTGGTCATCTAATTAGAATATCATCAAAAAGTTGATTTATTTCACTAATTCCATTCAAAAAGTGAAACTTGTATATTATATTCATTCATTACACACAGACTGATATATTTCAAATGTTTATTTCTTTTCATTTTGATGATTATAACTGACAACTGAGGAAAATCCCAAATTCAGTATCTCAGAAAATTAGAATATTGTGAAAAGGTTGAATATTGAAGACACTGAAGACACAACTCAAAACACATGCAAAGGCCTTTAAATGGTCTCTCAGTCTAGCTCTGTAGGCTACACAATTATGGGGAAGACTGCTGACTTGACAGTTGTCCAAAAGACGACCACACACACCTTGCACAAGGAGGGCAAGACACAAAAGGTCATTGCAAAAGAGGCTGGCTGTTCACAGAGCTCTGTGTCCAAGCACATTAATAGAGAGGTGAAGGGAAGGAAAAGATGTGGTAGAAAAAAAGTGTACAAGCAATAGGGATAACCACACCCTGGAGAGGATTGTGAAACAAAACCCATTCAAAAATGTGTGGGAGATTCACAAAGAGTGGACTGCAGCTGGAGTCAGTGCTTCAAGAACCACTACGCACAGACGTATGCAAGACATGGGTTTCAGCTGCCGCATTCCTTGTGTCAAGCCACTTTTGAACAACAGACAGCGTCAGAATCGTCTCGCCTGGGCTAAAGACAAAAAGGACTGGACTACTGCTGAGTGGACAAAGTTATGTTCTCTGATGAATGTCCAGTGTAAAGTTTCCACAGTCAGTGATGGTTTGGGGTGCAATGTAATCTGCTGGTGTTGGTCCACTGTGTTTTCTGAGGTCCAAGGTCAACGCAGCCGTATACCAGGAAGCTTTAGAGCACTTCATGCTTCCTGCTGCTGACCAACTTTATGGAGATGCAGATTTCATTTTCCAACAGGACTTGGCACCGGCACACAGTGCCAAAGCAACCAGTACCTGGTTTAAGGACCATGGTATCCCTGTTCTTAATTGGCCAGCAAACTCGCCTGACCTTAACCCTACAGAAAATCTATGGGCTATTGTGAAGAGGAAGATGTGATATGGAGACCCAACAATGCAGAAGAGCTGAAGGCCACTATCAGAGCAACCTGGGCACTCATAACACCTGAGCAGTGCCACAGACTGATCGACTCCATGCCACACCGCATTGCTGCAGAAATTCAGGCAAAATGAGCCCCGACTAAGTATTGAGTGCTGTACATGCTCATACTTTTCATGTTCATACTTGTCAGTTGGCCAAGATTTCTAAAAATCCTTTCTTTGTATTGGTCTTAAGTAATATTCAAATTTTCTGAGATACTGAATTTGGGATTGTCCTAAGTTGTCAATTATAATAATCAAAATTAAAAGAAATAAACACTTGAAATATATCAGTCTGTGTGTAATGAATGAATATAATATACAAGTTTCCCTTTTTGAATGGAATTAGTGAAATAAATCAACTTTTTGATGATATTCTAATTATATGACCAGCACCTGTACATAAAACTTGGTGAATTGATTTAATTGTGTAGCATTCAGACTTTTTGAACAGGATTCTGTGATAACCGTGATCATTTTGGTCATTATAATCATGAAATGAAATTTTCATGCCATTTCATCTCTAGTTATGATCAACTATGATAAACTAAAATTTATTTTAAAAAAATAATTATGTGTTTTTATAGTTTAATATGCAAAGTACAATTTTCTATAAGAAAAAAAATATCTCTCATTCTGTTCTTTTCTCTGACATTTAAGGGTAACATAGGCCTACAAAGACTCTTTTAGGTCTAAAACAGTTTGGATAGTTGTTTGATAGTTGTACCACTGGCTACAGTTATTAGCATCACATTCAATTCAAGAATGCTAACAGGTAGGTTTACGTGGGCTAAGTCATTCACACCAGTCAATTCAAGCAATTGAAGCATTATTCAAATTAATAGCAGATGCTAACATTACCATATAAAAGCCCATTATAGTAATGGGGGGTTTTGGCAAGTGATACGATGCTAATGATTACAGTCCTGAGCTAGCTACTAACTCATACGTTAGGTATGGGAAGGTCTAAACATGGACTAAACATGAGATAACGTGTACGTGTTCTTAGAATGAACACAAAACGACAAACTTTGTTTATGGAAACTCACCCCATAAGAAACAGAAAAGTATTCCTGCAGATCTCGTTGCCTCCAATGAAATAAGTCGTTCGGGCACACTTTCTCTTTGTCGGGGTCTTCGGGCAGCGAGTTCTCTTTTTTCCTCATGTAGCATTTACAGTCAGAGGTATGGATTTTTCCCATTTCTCTGTCTTTATCCCTAATGATACTCTTTGCGGCATCCATCTTCATTGAATTTTGATATCTTGAAGAACTAAGATGGCGGCGCGTGCACACGCTGCGGCTTCTCTCTCTCCCGACGGACCGGTGTTTTTGTGTTTTTCGTTGTGTAAATCACAGTGTTTTTGTACGTCCTTGTCGCGTCCGTTCATCTGCAAACTCAGATACAGATGTGAGTTTCTGCTCGAGGTTGGAAAAACTACAGTCTTCAATCCAAGCTCGGCGCTCGCTCAAGATCTGCGGGATCACGGCCTTCTCTGGGGGCCTACCCCATCACCGTCCCCCACTACTGCACCTCTCCCACAGTGGAGGCGCCACAAACGGGGTGAGAGGAAACAGAAGAGGGGGAAGCGCGGAGGTATCCGTGTCAGGCTAGCGGCTAAACCACACAAGCCGCCTATCCCCTCCATCATTCTCGCTAATGTACGCTCGTTGGACAATAAACTGGACGATCTTCGTCTTCTTTGCTCTACTCGGAAGACTGTAAGAGACTGTTGTGTTTTTTGTGTTCACGGAAACATGGCTCAACAACAGCGTTCCGGACCACGCCATTCAGCTCGATCAGCGCACATGCCATCGGGCGGACAGAGTGCCCGTCGAGGGAGGTAAGACCCGCGGTGGCGGACTCTGTGTTTACACCAATGATGCGTGGTGCCGCGATGCTGTTGTGGTCTGCAAACACTGCTCACCCCTGGTGGAGTTTATGATTATTAAATGTCGGCCGTTTTATCTACCGCGGGAATATTCAGCTATTATACTTGTTGCTGTATACATCCCCCCCAGCTCCAACAACAACAGGAGTGAGGCACTAAATAATCTTTATAAACACATCAGTGATCAGCAGACAGCCCACCCAGATGCTTTTCTCATCTTGGCTGGAGATTTCAACCATGCAGACCTAAAGAGTGTGCTTCCAAAAATTCATCAACACATTGACTTCCCAACACGTGGTAAAAACACTCTGGACTTTGTGTACACTACACAGAGAGGAGCTTACAAAGCCCTTCCCCTCCCCCACCTGGGTGCTTCAGATCACATCACTGTTATGTTAATGCCAGCATACAGACCACTTGTGAAAGCCACCAAACCAGTCCAGAAGCAGATTCAAGTCTGGCCTGAAGGGTCATCAGAGGCTCTCCAAGACTGCTTCGACACCACTGACTGGGACATGTTTAAACAGGCTGCAACCTACCACAACACCACAGACATCCAGGAGTACTCTCAGACTTCTTATATCACCAAGTGTATGGAGGATGTAACAGTCACAAAGACCATCACCGTCTGGCCCAACCAAAAACCGTGGCTGACAGGAAATGTCTACAGACTCCTGAAGACGCGTAACGCTGCCTTCAGAGCTGGAGATGAGGTGGGCCTGAGGACAGCAAGGGCCAACCTGTCACGCGGCATCAGGAAGGCTAAGAGACAGTACTCCAGGAGGATAGCCCATCGTTTCAGCGACAGCAGAGACACAAGGAGCCTGTGGCAGGGTATTCAGACCATCACAGATTATAAGCCCCCTGCACGGACATGTGACAGCTCCACCCCCCTGCTGAATGAGCTGAACACTTTCTTTGCTCGCTTTGAAGCTCACAACAGCACCACTGCACAGAAGTCACCTCCTCCTCCCGATGACCTGATGTTGTCACTGCCCAGGGACAGCGTGAGAAGATCCCTCAGCAGGGTCAACGCACGCAAAGCTCCAGGTCCTGACAACATTCCTGGACGTGTATTGAGAGACTGTGCAGAGGAACTCACTGATGTCTTCACATCTCACTGAGTCAAGCTGTCGTCCCCACATGCTTCAAAGCAACCACCATCATTCCAGTCCCTAAGAAATCATCTCCATCCTGCTTCAACGACTACCGTCCAGTCGCACTTACCCCCATCCTTATGAAGTGCTTTGAGCGGCTAGTCATGCACCACATTAAGTCTGTCCTCCCCCCCTCCCTGGACCCCTACCAATTTGCATATCGGTCAAAACGCTCGACCGATGACGCCATCGCCACCACCGTCCATTCAGCACTCACTCACCTGGAAAATAAAGACACTTATGTCAGAATGCTGTTCATAGACTTTAGTTCAGCATTCAATACAATCATCCCTCTACAGCTCTCTCAAAAACTGTCACAGCTGGGACTCAGCACATCGATGTGCAACTGGTTGCTGGACTTCCTGACGGGAAGACCTCAGGCAGTTCGGGTCGGCAGTAACTCATCCAACTCCATCATCACGAACACTGGAGCCCCTCAGGGATGTGTGTTGAGCCCCCTCCTTTTCACTCTGCTGACACATGACTGCACACCCATACACAACAGCAATCTCTTCATCAAGTTTTGCGGGACGACACGACCGTAGTTGGTCTCATTAGCAACGATGATGAGACGAACTTCAGGAGCGAGGTGAGCCACCTGGCCAGGTGGTGTGGCGACAACAATCTCTCTCTGAACGTGGAGAAGACGAAGGAGATTGTTGTTGACTTCAGGAGAATGCACACCCAGCACGCCCCTCTGACCATCAACGGTGTGACCGTGGAAAGGGTGAGGAGCACCAAATTCCTGGGTGTGCATATCACAGAGGACCTCTCCTGGACCGCCAACTCCACAGCACTGACCAAGAAAGCACAGCAGCGACTCTACTTTCTCCGCAAGCTGAGAAGAGCCGGAGCCCCAGCCTCCATCATGCGCACCTTCTACAGAGGCACCATCGAGAGCATTCTGACCAGCTGCATCACTGTGTGGTATGGCGCCTGCAACGCATCCTGCCGTAAAGCACTTCAGCGCACAGTGAGAGCAGCTGAGAAGATCGTTGGTGTCTCTCTCCCACCCCTCCAGGACATTTATAACTCCCGCCTCTCCCGCAAAGCCCTCATCATTGCGAGAGACCCCACCCACCCATTGCACAGTCTCCAAGCAAGGACCAGCAGACTGAAGGACAGCTTCATTCCCCAAGCTGTCAGGGCATTGAACTCCCTTCCGACTCTGCCTCCCCTCCCCTCTTCTGCCCCACGCACCTGATCTGGGAATCACCCAACCCCCCCCGTTCCCCTCCCTTCATCTACCTCATATATTGTCTCTCTGAGGAATTGGTCTCCCCTCTTACAGACTCTTTTTTTGCACACACTCTTATAATTTTATTTTTTACCTGCACTGACTTAAATCTGAAATTGCACTATTGTTACCATTGTTTGCACTATTTGCCATCGCCACTTTACCTCTATAATTCACTTTATCCATCTTTTTTTTAATCTTTCTCCTGTTGTTGTCACTGTTAAACTTTTGTTGTTATTGTTATTGTTTTGTTGTTGTCAGGCACCTAGGGTCTGAGAGTCATAGAATTTCAATTCTCTGTATGTATGTACTGTACGTATGGCAGAATTGACAATAAAGCTGACTTTGACTTGACTTTGATATCAGCTAGAGTCGGCCAGAGCGCTGCATAATAAGTAGCCACACTTCCCTTGGAGGGCGGGTGCAATGGAAATACACACAGACAATGACACGCCCCTACTGCGTGCTAGAATCTCAGAAAAACAAGCCGATTTCAGCCTCAAAATGTACGCTTTTAAATATACCAATACTGCTATCTCAAACACGGAGAGTCTTTGTCGTGATCTCAACTAACAGATTCTGCAAAAAAGCGAAAAAACGCTTCTTTCTCTTTTTGCTCGAAGGTTGTGCTGCTGACTTGTGTCACTGGTTTCCATGACGGGTCACATTTTCTTAATTTTTATTGAAAGTAAATGCCTTTCCGATGTGATATGTGATGGGATTCAAATTTTGAAGATTTTTCATTATGCAACACAGCACATACTGTGTTAAGCAGACGTTTCGGTTTCTTTGCCTTCAGTGAATCATTAAATGTTACTACCCAAAGGTTTCTTTTAAAAGAGAAAAGTGGTCACCAGGTGTAGCCTCTCATCTTGCGAAATTTTATGTAAACAGCATTGGTGAATACTACTCGTGCTTACGTTTCCATTGACACCTGTGCGCTGACTGTTTGACAGACAGTTCTTATCAACTAAATTAGTTTTTTACACTGTAAATTCTGTAAATAGTTGCTTTAATTTTTCAGTTGCTTTAGCTTTAGTTTTTCAGTAACTGTATAATTAGCAGTTTATTGCAGATTTATTTGAATGAAAAACTACTCTTTACAATTACAAATGTTCTTAAATAAATTTTTGAACGGACGCCTAGACTTTTCTTGACATAAAAGCTTACAGAAGCTACATGTTTGAGCGTATCATCCTCAAATTTGAATCAAAACATGCTCAGACATTTAGTTTTATATTTAGGTTGTTTTCAGGCCTTTAACATTAAAGTCTCATCCATTTTTGGTGAAATAAAAAAAAAAGGTATATTTTCACATGTATATTTTACCTTATTTTACACTTTTGAGTAATTATGATTCTTGGGTAACAAAATTTCAAGTGTCTAGTTTAAAATATTGGTATTTTCTTGGTATTCTTTCCTTGCAGTAATATTCACTCACACTTGTTTTATCGTGAGATTAAAACAAATATATTTTTATACACTGACTTTTTTTCTGAGATAGCTTGCTCAAATAAGTCACCAAGAATTAAGATTCTAGACTTGCTGTAAGTGAATATTTTCGCTCTTTCATCTTTTGATGCATTAATTTTCTCTTTGGTAGAAGCTTGTGATAAAAACATTCCAACTCAGAACATAAAAGTGCAGATTGCAAATCTTTGTTTTTCAGTAGACCACAGTGATTTGTATCTTTTTGATTACAAATTATATTATCATCATAAAAATATAATTGAAATGTTGGATTGTAAGTATGTTGGATCGAAAGTAATATGGATTTGAAAAATCTTTGTATTTGATATGTTCCCCTTTTGCTTTAATCATTGCAGAACTTGAGCTGACATGAACAAAACCCATGTTTTGCAGCATGATTTGAGAATAAAAATATGCCCAGATTTGATCTAGAAATGGCAGAATCATACATATATTAATTTTATGTCCTGATTTTTAGTTCTTCTTTATTAAGTCCTAAAACTTTATTTCCAGAATAATTTACTTATATATATCTTCTTTTGGAGCCCACTGTACATTAACATTCTTTATTGTAAATATATAATATCAAAACATTGACTTACTGAAAGTTGACTTTGTCTACTTGAAATCGAGTTTCAAAAATCCCTGAAGTCAAAACACGGCACCTCAGCAAATCCTGAAAGAAATACACATACTCTCAGTTCACTGACACTAAACACTAATAATAATTAAAAAAAAAAACAGTGTGACAGTGCCCTCACCTGGTCTGTCGGTGTGTATTCGTTCTGTCTTACAGACTCAATTCTGTCCAGGAAGCTGAAAAATACATAAAAGTCCTCAGGTTAAAGAAAACTATAGAATGTTTTGTATGGTTACCATACATCTCAGCTTTGAAAATTAACAATTATTAAATAGGTAAAGGTGAATCTAGTTATAAGGTAGAGGGAATAAGGAGACAAGAAGTTCTTCTCAAAGTGTATTGACACTTATCAGCAACAACAGTAGATTGCAAATAACACTAGATATTGCAAACTACAGAAGATGAATATGATGCAACCATGCATTTCCATTAAAAATATGTGACAGGGTAATGGAACAAAAGTTTAAAATGTCCACAAAAGATGATGTCTGAAAAAACATTTGAGGAATCTATCCAATATGAACATTCATATGACAAAAGAAGCCTGTGAAAATAAATCTGCATTGTTAATCCTTTTGATCTTTTGTTTTAAAAATTTATACAATTTTAACTTTTCATTGGAGAATAAGAATTTTAAATGGGGGGAAATAAATGTTTTTCTCTGTTACACATTGCTCACAATTAATCATACCTTTTTATTCAATACTTTTTGCAACCTCTTTTTGCCAAGATAACAGCTCTGAGTCTTTTCCTATAATGCTTGATGAGTTTGGAGAACACCTGACAAGAGATCAAAGGCCATTCCTCCATACAGAATCTCTCCAGATCCTTCAGATTCCCAGCTCCATGTTGGTGCTTCTTCTCTTCAGTTCACCCTACTCATCTTCTATAGTGTTAAGGAGGATATTCTGGAACTGCGTAAGGCTGCTGATTTGTCTCCCCGCATCACCAAGGAGACGGCCCGTGCCATCGGCCGCTCCATGGCATCTATGGTGACTGTGGAGAGACATTTATGGCTGAATCTGTCGGGGCTGAAGGAGAAGGAGAAATCCTTTCTCCTAGATGCCCCGATTTGCCTGTCTGTTTGGCGACGCCGTTACCACCGTCGTCGACAGATTTCAGGAGGCGAAGAAACAATCAGCAGCCTTCCAGCAGTATCTTCTGCGACCATCCAGATCGGGGAAGGGTGCCTCTAAAGAAAAAAGGCAGCCCCAGCCCTTGCCTGGAGTATGCCCCTGGCGGAGTTAAGGCCATCTTACATCCAAGACCGTGTTATGTGCCCAAGGTGCCATCGAGTACGGCACGGTCAGTGGTTCTTCAGGCATTCCATCCTTCGCCCCACGTGACGGCGGAAGAAGGGAGACTTCACATGCTCTGCCCCGTCAGAGCACTGAGAATTTACTTAGAGAAGTCCGCGTGGTGGAGGAAGTCAGATCAACTGTTGGTGTGCTTCGGCTCACCTAAGAAAGGGCTGCCTGCATCTAAGCAGACAATTAGCAACTGGATCGTCCAGGCTATAGCCGCGGCTTATCGGGTGCGCAATTTGCCTTCACCCATAGCCGTGAGGGCACATTCCACCAGAGGCATGGTGTCCTCTGTTGCCCTCCTTTCTGGAGTTCTGCTTCACGAGATTTGTGAGGCGGCAGGGTGGGCCACCCCACACACCTTCATAAGATTTTATAGTCTGTATCTCCCTGCGACACCCGGCGCCAGAGTGCTCGCCTCCTGAGTGTGCCCGGGTTCCGGCTTCATACTGGGTTGGCGTTAACCTCGGTGTGGCATAGTGGGTATTCTTTCCCCAAAGTGTCACTGCGTAGTTCGAGTTCCCTCGAAAGGGAACGTCTCGGGTTACGACTGTAACCCTTGTTCCCTGAGAAAGGGAACAAGACACTGTGTCTCGTCGCCACACCTCACGCCTGGAGCGCTTGCTTCATCGCGAGGCTGTTTGTAATATGTGCCGGCTTCCCTTTTGTAACTTCCGTGTATGCCCTCACATACTACGTCATGACGCAACACCAATCAGAAATGTCTCGTGTCTCGTTCCCTTTCTCAGGGAACAAGGGTTACAGTCGTAACCTGAGACGTTTTGTACTCAGTGACACATTTTTGTGTTGATTTTGATGTTTGTTTTGGATCACTGTCCTGTTGGAAGAGCCAACCTTGGCTCATTATAAGATTTCTAGCTGGGACAGTCAGTCTTTTTTTTTTTTTTTTCATCTGACCACAGAACGTTTGAAAAGTAACTGAAACTACTGGAACTTCAGATGGGACCTGGTTCTGTGGTCAGATGGAAAAAAAGAACTTTTTGTCAGCAAACACTCAAGATGGGTTTGGTGCACACAGGGATAAAAAAGTACCCCATGTGTAAAATGAATGTTGTGGGCCTATCTTTCTTCCAGAGATCCTGGACATTTTGTTCAGATACATGGTATCATGGATTCTACCAAATACCAACAGATAAAAAAAATCAAAACCTGACTGTCCCAGCTAGAGAAATCTTATAATGGGCCAAGGTTGGATCTTCCAAAAGGACAGTGATCCAAAACAAACATCAAAATAAACACAAAAATGTGTCACTGACCATCCCAGTCCCTGACCTTAACACTATAGAAGATAAGTGGGGTGAACTGAAGAGAAGAAGCACCAACATGGATCTGGGAATCTGAAGGATCTGGAGAGATTCTGTATGGAGGAATGGTCTTTGATCTCGTCAGGTGTTCTCCAAACTCATCAGGCATTATAGAAGAAGACTCAGAGCTGTTATCTTGGCAAAAAGAGGTTGCAAAAAGTATTGAATAAAAGGGTATGATTAATTGTGAGCAATGTTTATTTGAGAAAAACATTTATTTCATAATAAGATTTAATAATAATAAGATCAAATTCTTATTCTCCAATGAAAAGTTAGAATTTTATAATTTTTTAAAACAAAAGATCAAAAGGATTAACAACACAGATTTATTTTCATAGCTTTCTTTGGCCATATTTACCAAGGGTATGAATAATTAAATTTTGAGCGCAACTGTATATATAGTGCTGCCTATCAATAAAAAAATTAAGTAAATAATCGCACATTTTCGTTTGTAATCGCGATTAAAAACATTACGTTTTTAATATTTTTTATTGTAATAATTTCACATTTACTCTCCAAATTAATGTAGAAACAACTTAAATACAGTATATTTGAAATATTTGTTGTAATGGCATCTTTTATGAAGGCTAGTGAAGAACCTTTATGAACATTTTAAACTTGTGTGGGAAAAGGTTACACAAACGAGGCTTTGTTACAGAAATACTAATTTAAAAAAATCTACATTATTTTCTGAATTCTACAGTTTATCTTGGGTTAGTTTAATAATATAGCCTAAGCATCATTGATAACCCCTTGTTATAACTAAAAAGGGAAAATTATTAGTAATTCTCTCTAATTGGCCTGATTAGCTAAGCCCTCTAAAAACACAAAACAAGTAGGGCTGTAACCACCATACACATTGAGGGGGACAAGTACTGCCCCAATATGTAATGTAACTTCTTTTAAACAAACGTAATATCACATTTTTACAGTAAAGTTGTGCAGTTTAAGGGCATTTGTGTTTTTTTATTTTATTATTTATTTATTTGCCTCAATTTATAATAATTGAAATATATGCATTTATATCAAATGGCAACATTTTATGTAAAATCCACTTTTAAAAAAAATCTACATTTCTCATTTTCATTTATGAAGATGTGCTTTGGTTTAGTGGAGGATCGCTGCCATTTACTGGAAAACTAATTAAAATATTTTTTTACCTACAGCCACTATATGGCTATACTTAATTATTATTATTATTATTATTATTATTTTAGATTTATGTTTAGACATTTCTAAAATCATTATTATAACAATAAATATGACTAATTTTTTGGGGTGAGTGGTGAGATATATGTAGCTAAACATTTAATATTTGACAGCTGTTTACGATGTATTCAACGACCGACAATAATAGTGATGTAAACTGTTCAACTTTTTTTATGGATTTCGCCATATTTTATGTTATAAGACACGTTTTGCATTTTTGACATATAAGTGAATAGTGAATGTGTGCATATTTTAAATAAAATACTATTTGAAAGGAGTTTAGCCTAAATGGATTACCTTACAATTAGGCTACAATTAGACTAGAACTTATTTTACCTTCTTTTACTTCTATCCAAGTATCATAGTGATCAAATATCGAAGCTATCTCTATCTAATAGTCTACTTCAAAGATCGAATAAAATTATTTATTGTTAAAAATGTCTGTAGCCTAACAACTTAAAAAAAAATAAAAATATATATATATATATATATATATATATATATATATATATATATATATATATATGCTAGTAGCCTACAGAACTTTTTAATTATTATTATTATTATTATTATTAATTACAAATCGCACTCCAGGCTTTATAGGGCACAACAACACACGGGTGTTATATCATACAGCATGAAGTTCATTATCAATACAACAGGTGAGAAAAATACAAAAACCAAAACATTTTTGTATATATCCCAAGAAATCACCTTTCTTTCTTTCATTCTTTCTTTCTTTCTTTATAGGCATATAAAGTTAAATTCCTTCTTTTTGCTAAGTGAAATATATTTATTTGGGTTACAAGTCCATGGCTGGATTTCCAGAAACCTTCTTAACACTACGTCATTCTTAAGTTCTACCTTAAGGTGTAGCTAGCCTACCTTAATGTTAATACGTGTTTCCCGAAGCATGGCGACTTCATCGGACAGAGGATTAAAGAAAACATAGCCAATTTTTTTTTTTTTTTTTTAATATTAGCCTATTTTTTTATATATATATATATATATATTTTTTTTTTTTCAATTTCATATGTTGATTATGAAAAGTGAGTAGCATGAGTTGCCTATAGGCTATAGCCTACATAAGATATGTCTGGAGACATAGAGTGGGGTCAGGCATGACTTTGACCAATTCACTAAGTATTGTTTTTCAATGAGCGCAGATTTCTAGTGTAGCCTTGAACGGTCGTGCGATACTGCGCTGAGTGACATTTGAGTTACTGCAAAATACAATTTTAACAAGCAGAACAATATAGCATCACGGTACACATTATTAGCTATGTCTTTTAACTATTAAATAATTTTTAAGGACAAAAACATAAACTTTAACTATTGGTTTTCACATGCTGCGTTTGCAGTGCACAACTGATCCACGGTTTTATACCTCAAACACAACATTTAATCATTTAAAATAATTTTTCGTTCAAATCCAACATTTGTTACTGCAAAAAATAGACTCGTTGCGAAAACGATCGCCGCACTGCTGTATATGCACCACTCCCGGAACGGATCGCCGGACCGCATCGGCGTACAGTGTGTGAAAGCTTTAATGTTTAATCGGTTAACATGGGTACGGAAAAACGGGCGATATGCTAATTTTTGGGTGGGACACATGCAGCATTTTCCAATATTGATGGGGACACGTCGCCCCCGTCCCCCCTGGTTCCTACGCCAAATAGCCTAATAATATTAATTAAATATTATTACATAATAATATTATATATAATATTAATAATAATTAAAAAGTTATGTAGGCTACTAGCATATATATATATTATTTTTTTCAAAAGTTGTTAGGCTACAGAAAATTTTTAACAATAAATAATTTGATTCGATCTTTGAAGTAGACTATTAGATAGAATGATGCTTCAACATTAACTGAGGGTGCAAGAGTGATACTGAAGCAACATCTCTTTGTAACGTTAATTCAATGCAAATAGTGTTGACGCATCAACACTGACTCAACATTGTTTCAACTAATACATGCTATCTGTGTCATTATTCAGCTAAAATCAGTTCAGTGTTGATTGTTTGGTTCAATGACGGTGTAGTTCATCAATTATGGAATGAGTTAAATTCATCTATAAAGCAGCTCTGGAAAAAACAGTGATGTCATCATCAACTCAGTTCAGTTTTCATCCAATAGTGTCAGTGCATTCAAGTTAATAATATTGCTGAATATGAAGTGCCCCCAACTAAGCAAGCCAAAAGGCGACATTGGCAAGGAACCAGAACTCCATCAGTGAATGACAAAAAAACAAAAAAAAACAAAATACAATGTCCTCCCTAATATAGTGAAACAAACGTGTGTGTGGTACTTACGTATTTGATTAAGTGTGATTGTGTGTGTGGATGAGTGGGTAAGTGTGAGATACAGACAGCTATAGTCACCAAATAATTACAGCCACAAATGCAACATTATCCACACTGATAACCTAAAACATTAATTTTAAATTAATTATTTTCCCAGTTTCTAAAGTCTATTGTATTGTGCTGTCTCAGTGTTGGCCTCCAGGTGGCGCTCTAGCACAGATCACGTCAGCCCTGCTTCCTTGCCTCCAATCTTTGACCTGACAACTACATATATTTACATTTCTTTTGCAACTATAAAGATAATGCAGTGAGCACTATAAGTTGTTAGATCCTGTATACCGCTATAAAACAACCTTTTTTTTTTTTTTTTTTTTTTTTTTTTTGAAAGGCTTCATGCTGTATGTATCTGTATGGGGGTCAAATAAACTTTCCACCCTCTTCTGGTCTGATGTTTTATAAAGTAATTTTGGGCTAACAGTATCTGTCAGACTGGACTTATTTATGAATTCATGCTTAATACATATATGAATACACATATATGAACAACACACATTTTAAAGCATATTGTCAGTGTCATTTAGGTGACCTGGTTCACTACAGCATGCCACAGTGGAGTTGAGCTGACCTTTAATAAAAGGGTGGCCCCTTTATGCTGAAGGGGAAGTGTCAATCGATATTTCCACCTTTTGAATGACCACTTTAAATGGAGCGGCCTACATGCAAAATGGTGTACAAAATACATGC
Source organism: Paracanthobrama guichenoti (assembly GCA_018749465.1). Taxonomy (NCBI): domain Eukaryota; kingdom Metazoa; phylum Chordata; class Actinopteri; order Cypriniformes; family Gobionidae; genus Paracanthobrama; species Paracanthobrama guichenoti. The sequence continues at coordinate 14,512,989 of CM031966.1, read as the reverse complement.
ATATAAAGACAAAAACAAGGTATCCACAGAATATATTGGGAAATTTGAATTGTGGTTACCTGGGCTGGAAAAGTTGGATGAACAAATGCTTGGATGGACATATAATCAGATCACAAAAATCATTCAAAGTGACTTCAGCAGCATGACTCTGAATTCTGATATTTGTTGCGCTGAAGTCCATTGTCCAATGTGACATTACTGATGTTAAATTCATCTGCCCTACACAGCATGTAAGAAAAGTGTTATGGTCTCCCCTTGTGTGAAGTTGATTAAGGGAATAGCTGTGGCATATGCAGGTAAATATTAAAGTACTGATAGTCTGTAATAGTGTTTTGGTCTGTTATAGACAGCTGATGTGAAGTGTGAAGTGACATGTATCCGCCCCTAAAAAAACTGTGATTGGTCACTTTACATGTCAGTCAGATGGCCTCTTAATGACTATGTGGGCGGTCTTGGCCAACTGCAGTGGCTATAGAGCCCAGACCATATGTGGTTAGACAAAGGTCTGGCTATGTGAGACTAGGCGAACTCTGACCTGCGCATTTGCATGTGACCAATAGAAGAAATAAACATGACTTGACACATTTCATCGCACAGCACCCATTGTAGATTATAATATGTATTTCGCATAGCAGCTTAATAAAATTATGTTTTTCCCTTTAACTGTGACTATTTTCACAATAGAGGGTATGAATTGACATCACTTTCCCGCCGGAACATGCCCCCTCAGCTGGACTGAGTGGCAAAAGAGGCTGCTGCATTTCTGTATTTAATAGGGGAAACTGTGAAAATGTGAGTAAAACAAACAATTATTAGTTTAAACTAAAGGTTGGACTCAATATAGTGTCCCTTACGATCCAGTGATCCATGGATATTGACATGTAGCCAGGAATCGAGTTTCCTGACATTTATATGTGCCTGATTTTGACGCTGGAGAAATACAAAGCAAATTTGCCTGTGAATGCTTTATATAGTAAATAGAATATAGGTAGGTCTAAATCGGGGTTATCGCTTATGTCATATGTTATATATATTGTCCAGCAAAACTTGTGTAGTTTATGTCAGTTTATTTAAAAAAATCCAATTATGCAGAATATAAAATGGCAAATATTTAATTGATGAGTTGTCAATACAATATATAACAATACAATATACACTGATCAGGCATAACATTATGACCACTGACAGGTGGAATGAATAATGTCTCTGTTACGTATGTAACCCTTGTTCCCTGAGGAGGGAACAGAGACGTAACGTCAGTGACTGACGAATGGTTTCGCTTAGAAGCCTATCACCTTCGAGATCTAGGAAAGTGCCCAATGGCAGTGCCAATGCCATGGGCATGCGGAATTTGCATGCGTAACTCCGTCCCACCGCATGGGTATATAAGGAAGTATATAAGGTCTTCCTGGTGAGAAGAGCACCAGGTGACAAAGAGGTTCCACTTCAATGCGTAGGCGTGTCTCGTAGACTCTGCCCTAGCGGAAGTAATGGTAGCCACCACCGGAAGTGGTAGGGTACTCAAACCTGTCGCGTCCCATCCAGGAGCCACACGTGGAGGTTCCAAAGATCGGGACGCGGGTGCCATAGGGTGCCCCGTCTCTGAGAGAGGAGGTCCTCCCTCAGAGGAATTGGCCAGGGAGGGGCTGTCGCAAGGAGCACCAGTTCTGGAAACCAGGTCCAGCCGTGCCAGAACGGGGCAACCAAAAGGACCTGCTCCTTGTCCTCCCTGATATTGCACAGTGTCTGTGCGAGAAGACTCACTGGGGGAAGCGCATACTTGCGTAGGTCCCGCGGCCAGCTGTGCGCCAGTGCATCCGTGCCGAGCGTGCCCTCGGTCAGGGAATAGTACAGGCGGCAATGGGAAGAGTCGTGGGAGGCAAACAGGTCTAACTGCGCGTCGCCGAACTGTTCCCAGATCAGCTGGACCATCTGGGGATGGAGTCACCATTCCCCCGGAAGTGGCTGAAACCAAGAGAGCTCGTCGGCTGGCCGGTTCAGGACTCCCGGGACATGGCTAGCACGAAGGGACCTCAGATGCTTCTGACTCCATAGAACGAGATAGTGGGCGAGTTGAGACATACGGCGTGAGAGCAGACCACCCTGATGGTTGACGTACGCTACTGTTGCCATGTTGTCTGACCAGACTAGTACATGTTGACCCTTAAGCAGGGCTTGGAAGCGGTGCAGGGCGAACCATACTGCCAGCAACTCGAGGCAATTGACATGCAAGCGGCGCTGGGGTCCTGTCCAGGAGCCCGCGGCAGCATGTCCATTGTTCATGGCACCCCAGCCTGTGGCAGAGGCAACTGTTAATACAACAATATGCCTGGAAACTCATTCTAAGGGCCCTCCGGCCCGTAGAAAGATGAGGTTCGACCACGGGGTGAGGGTCTGCACACAGGCCCAAGTCACTGGAACCTAGAGCGTGCCTGACTGCCATGCCCATCTCGGGACTCGGTCACGAAGCCAGTGCTGAAGCAGTCTCATATGAAGCAATCCAAGCGGCGTTACCGCGGCTGCAGATGCCATATGCCCCCAGGAGCCTCTGAAATAATTTCAGTGGAACCACACTCTTGCTCTCGATCTGACGGAGGCAAGTCAGCAGTGACTGCGCGCGCTCGCTCATAAGCGAGGGGACAGATCTAGCCCGAATGGGAGGACCGCATACTGGTATGCACGCCCCTCGAAGGCAAACCGTAGAAACGGTCTGTGTCAAGGAATAATGGAGACATGGAAGTAGGCGTCCTTCAGGTCGATCGCTGCAAACCAATCTGCTGGACAAACGCATTTGAAAAGGCATTTCACTGTCAACATCCTGAACGGAAGCCTGTGAAGGGATCGGTTCAGGACACGCAGGTCCAGGATTGGTCGTAACCCACCGGTTTTCTTTGGTACAATAAAGTAGGACCTGTAAAAGCCGGACTTCATTTCGGCTGGAGGAACAGGCTCGATCACGCCCTTCACCAGCAGATAGGCGATCTCCGCACGCATGACTGGAGCATTGGCCCCCAGCAAGGTGTATCGGACTCCCCGGAAGCGAGGAGGAGCCTGAGCGAACTGAATCGCATAGCCGAGCCTGATGGTCCTCGCGACTCAGCAGGACAGTCCGGGAAGCTGTAGCCAGGCTCCCAAGAACTGCACCAGCGAGATCATTCGGACCACAGACATACCCCGGGTCGGGCAACGTAGCCGGCCCGGACGTGGGAGGCGTAGCGTCCTGGTGTGGGGGCACGGTCAGCGGCTGCGTCCTGACAGAGGAGACCAGGGAAGGACGAGCATTCCACGGGGGTCTGCTCTGAGAGGAGGCTGGTGACAGAGAGGGACGAGAGCGGCGTGGCCCGGGGGCAGCACACACTGCCGTCACCGGTTTCTGGGTGCTCAAGGATGGGAGTGTCAGTTCCTTCCTTAACCCCATTGGGGTGCTTGCTGGCCCGGGGGCCAACAGCGAAACAAAAGATTCTCCCCCGGCCCTCCTCCAGGGGAAGGAGTGGTCCTGCTGCCATCTCCTGGAAAGAACTGCCCATCCCTGAACTGTCCACGTCAGGAGTGCCGCTTAGCCTGCCGTTTTTTCGCGGGCTGTGGGGCTGGGGCGGACTAGGGCACCTTCCTGCGGCGTGCTGCACGGCGCGGCCCGGGTGAAGGCTGCTGCTGGGGCGGTGGGAGGGACGGGAGCTGCAGGAGGGCGCCCTCAGCGGTTGGGTGGAGGCAGCAGCTGACCGCTCGGGCAAGCATGGTTGTCAGCTCTGGGTCGGACTCGGGCAATGCTGGCACACCCGAAGGTGGCAGCACAGCCGAATCATCATCCTCAGAGGACTCTAGCCCACCTTGAGATGCGGTGACCGACATCTCGTCGTCCTCTGCGGCACCAAACGAAACACACGGGGCAGCAGGTGCTGGTCCCGGTGTTGCCATCTGAGTGCACGGCGGGAACGGTGCGCTAGAGGGGGGTGTGGGCTGAGGCATGAGCGTCGGAGCTTGATTCCACACCATCACCCTCAGGTCACCCTGGCCACCAGCCAAAGTGCCGCCTTGTGTGGAGACCGCAGATTGGGGTGTGGCAGAGGGGACTCTCGCTCCGAGTTCATTGAGTCTCCACCGCAGCACCAAGATGGTCATGTTCCCGCAGTGAGAACATGATTCATCCACAAGCGCTGCCTGAGCGTGCTGAAAGCCCAAACACGCCAGACAGTGCATGTGCCCATCAGAGGACGGCAGAGACCGGCCGCACCCAGAAGCACACGGGCGAGACATCCTGAAAAGGACGTGCCGTGTGTGAGCTCTTTTGTGAGAGGAAAACCTCGCAGTCGATGCCGAAGCACCCAGGGAAACGCACACCAGCTGGATAAAGACCACTGCACAGATCAGCAGGCAGGAAGTATGCGATCGCTGGAACGCGCTGTAACACCCAACACCGACTGGAAGGCTGCTCGTCTCGAAGAAGCTGACAACTTAACTCAGAAGGCTTTGCGGAGTGAAGAGTAGGTACTCTTGGCTCCGAAGCAGAAACATAATGCGATGTGCTTTGCGTACTTCCTTATATACCCACGCGGTGGGGCGGAGTTACGCATGCAAATTTCGCATGCCCATGGCATTGGCATTGCTATTGGCCGCTTTCTTAGATCTCAAAGATGATAGGCTTCTAAGCGAAACCCCCATTCGTCAGTCTCTGACGTTACTCGGAGTGACTGAACGAAAGGGAACACTGATTATCTTTCCCTCACGGCACCTGTTAGTGGGTGGGATATATTAGGCAGGAAATGAACATTTTGTCCTCAAAGTTGATGTGTTAGAAGCAGGAAAAATAGGCAAACATAAGGATTTGAGCGAGTTTGACAAGGGCCAAATTGTGGTGGCTAGATGACTGGATCAGAGCATCTCCAAAACTGCAGCTCTTGTGGGGTGTTCCCAGTCTGCAGTGGTCAGTATCTATCAAAAGTGGTCCAAGTAAGGAACAGTGGTGAACTGGCGACAAGGTCATGGGTGGCCAAGGCTCATTGATGAACATGGGGAGCGAAGGCTGGCCCAATTGGTCAGAGCTACTGTAGCTCAAATTGCTCAAGAAGTTAATGCTGGTTCTGATAGAAAGGTGTCAGAATACACAGTGCATCACAGTTAGTTAGCCACAGACTAGTCAGGGTGCCCATGCTGACCCCTGTCCACCACCAAAAGCGCCAACAGTAGGCACGTAACCATCAGAACTGGACCACGGAGCAATGGAAGAAGGTGGCCTGGTCTGATGAATCACGTTTTCTTTCACATTGAGTCTTGCCATTACCTAAGCATTGTTGCAGACATTGTACACCCTTTCATGGAAACAGTATTCCCTGGTGGCTGTGGCCTCTTTCAGCAGGATAATGCGCCTGCCACAAAGCAAAAATGGTTCAGGAATAGTTTGAGGAGCAAAAAGGGGACCAACACAATATTAGGATATAACATAATGTTATGCCTGATTGGAGTATAGGGTATGATTTTACCCCAAAATTCTACATATTGGCACAAAATTATAATTGTTTCGTTGCATGGAGTCCAGTTGTTTTGCGATCCATTTGTTTCTCTTTTCTGTAGTTTTCATCAGTCTGTAAAAAAATACCTCAGATTTATTTTCAAATCTATTTGTACCATCAATCTCAAAGCTCTTTCTTTTTTGCCACTCAGTGGGTCACTCTGGCCAACAGCGATGTCATGTGCATACCCTCTATATAGGTTAATGCTGCAAAGGTACAACCTCTTGAAACATATTTCTTAATTCTAAAAGAAAGAAAAAAATGAGTGCAGCGAGCAAAAAAAAAGTTTGCTGACTAAAGAAGAGGAGTGGTGAAAAATAGCCTTTTCTGATTTTTGTAAACTTTTTACTTTTTCAAATGTCATGTACATTAATAGAAAAAAACTGATATCACTGAAATATTTGCCTGTTTAATTGTGATTGTCATTTTTCTTGTATTTATTTAGACACTAAAATTAACACTGCAATGACCCTGCAGTGTGTTGATTCTCATGTACAGAGGAAAACAAACAATAAGTGTGACAACTCTTTTGCAGCCATTCATGCACTGCTTTCTTCTTCAGCTAAAACACATAATTTTACATGCTGGCCTGTTCCAGCTGCTGTGTCAACATCGGCAGACACAGGTTCACAGAAGTAATGTAGCTGGTGATCACACATCAATATACATACAGACTGACAGCATCAGTCACACCAACAGCTTGTGTGTCTGTCCTCTTTTCCCGTCTCACCCTCTCTTTCACTCGCTATCTCTCTGTCTCACTCTTTCCTGGCAGACCACAAAGTTTATGTGAGGAGAGACAAGACCATTTCACATCCTGACAGCTCTACTAAACACATGAAGACATGCACCTCTGCATCTCTCTCCCTCTCTCACACAAACGCACACAAGCTAAAAATAGTTGTACTGGTCGTCTAAAAGCAGTGCATGCTCTAAAGAGCTACCTGCCTGAAATGTCCACTATAGTGTCTCTGAGCACCTTAATAAAAAACAAACAAACAAACAAACAAAACAAAAAAAAACCTTTGGTTATTAGTGTGTGCTTTAGTAGTTAGAAGATTCCTTTAGCGTGTGAGTAGATACAGTACTTCTGTTCAGCTCTGTGTAGACAGGCTAAAAATGGATTTGAGATTTTGGCTGATTTTGGCACCTGTTAGGTGCCAAAAAGCTGCGCCCAAACACAATGCCAAACTACAGCCAATGGCCGAGTAGCACATGCATTCTGCGCCTGCATGTAAGGAAATTACTGTCTATATCAGCAGGTATCAATAGTCTATTTTCGTCATTCAAAAAGAGAAACCAAAACTAGGACTGCAGATATACAAACCGTAAACAAACCAGTTTACCATTTTGAATATCAATCATGTTGATCAGTTTCTTCATTTTAGGCAGCTCATGCTGCTTGGAAAATATTTGCGTATTAGAATGCTCAGGTAAGATGACGTAAAATTAGAACAGCCTTCTGTCTGTGCTGTCTTGATTTCTTTGCTCGCTTTCAATACTTACAATTTTATTCTTGTTCGCTAAACTGAACAGCCAATCGGATTGATCTCTCTCACCAATGGCCCCGACGTGAGCCCGACTGGAGCTGACAAGACCCTCACAGACAGCCTGATATTGGCCAACGTCCTACAGTCATCTTAGTGAGTCACGGCCCTAAGAAAACTAACTTACAATAGTCAAAAACAACATTTGTTTACATCTTCCCTCAGCAGCTCAGTGTCTGAAGTCTGACAGACTGCTGGGTTCATTAATGTTAAATCATGTTGACTGTTCGCCTGAACTGATTTACAGAAATAAAAACATTGACAATAATAGGTGAGCACTAGCCAATGGGATTTTCACATCTGCATTAGTTCCACCCACTTTCAATTTCACAACAGATGACTTCATAGTCCAGTGGTAATGAGTTAGTCTATAATGTGAAGGATCTAGGTTCAAATCCAGAGAAAACACGTTTTTTTGTTGATAGATGCTGAGAATTGTGTATTCTGCAATTCTACAACACACTGATTTATGTTATTGTCTTGGTTACTTAGTGTAAAAGGAACATTCATGGTAATTCTATCTATTAAGCAACAAATATTATGTAAGAGTGTGTATGAATTTGCATTTTCATTTGTATAAATCCAGTAAATATCAGCAAACAGTAGTTCTGAAATAAAATTCTATGGGGTTCATTATCCAGGAAGAGTTATTAAGAATTTTATAAGAATCAAGAATTTATTAATTGGGTTGGATTAGTTGCAGGCCAGAAGTGTGAATGGTTTTCAGGGTGATAATGAAAACAAGAATGGGCAGTCTGCAGCATACCTTTTCTTTTTACTTGGTATAAATATAGCCGTAAACAAGGACTTTAAGACCAAACAAAGCATCTAACAAGAACATTTTAATCATGACTGATTTTTAAAGTGAAGAAAGAGAAAGGAAGATTCAGAGGGGTTCAGTGTAAATCTCTCTTGAGCATGAACAGTTTATCCAGGTTTCTGGTACTTAAGAATCAGTAGTGTGAATAGCATAACACAGCATAAATATTCACAGATGCAGATATTTTGCAGCAGAACTCTATTGCAACTTCGCAGATTTTCTGTATTGTTACAACATACGTAGTATATGTAAATGAACAATGTTTACACATGCTCTGTGTTTCCTGGACCATAATCCGACTGACTTTTGACAGCTCCAGGGCTTTCGTGAAAACTATAGATTGTACTTCTGAATTTTTATATCCCTGCCCATGGACAGTCGGTCCTTAACCTGTAGCGCATTGCCTGCGGCTCCAGATTATTGTTGTTCAGCATTCACTGCACGTTAAAACATCACAATCTTACTTCATTGGGACAATCATTAGAAAGATTTAACACACCAGCTTTGATATTTGACCACTGTTTATGATAAAACTCGGATCCATGACAACATCAACATCCAGAAGGACATGAATTACGGTCACGTAATATGATTGACCAAATGAGCACTCACTAAGGTCATAACTCTCGCAAACCAGGAACAGCACAGACAGACAGCGCTCTTTTAGCTCTTCAGGTTTCGTCTGTATAAAATATTTTGCAAATGTGAGAATAAGTCAATATTTTTCCAAATATGTGAAATTTTGGACCAAAAGCCCTAACAGACGCTGTTCATATGCAGCTGTGTAAACACAAATAAACCGCAGCAGACGTGACTGAATGCGAGTGCGTGTTTTTATTCTATTCAAAATATCATTGTTACTGATTATTTTGCACTCCTGACAGATGTCCTGTACACTTCCTGTACCAAAGAACCATTTCTACATGTGAAACAAGAAGCTAATAAACACTCAATTACAATAGTATATGATATGTGTGTGATTTTCATGCGATTTGGGGAATTTTCATATCAATAAACAAACAAAACGAAAGTAATGCAGGCAGCCCCTCACCGACGACTGCCAAGCACACATAATAAAACATAAACAAAACACAACATTAAGTCCAGGCCTGGTCCTCTCTCGTCCTTCACTGGTGTTGCTTGTCCTTATATGTATGAGAGGACTCGAGACCGGTGTGCCTCGCAGGTGATGCTCATTCTGACAATGCCAGACCACATACTGCATCAATTACAACATCATGGCTGCGTAGAAGAAGGATCCGGGTACTGAAATGGCCAGCCTGCAGTCCAGATCTTTCACCCATAGAAAACATTTGGCACATCATAAAGAGGAAGATGCGACAAAGAAGACCAAAAGACAGTTGAGCAACTAGAAGCCTGTATTAGACAAGAATGGGACAACATTCCTATTCCTAAACTTGAGCAACTTGTCTCCTCAGTCCCCAGACATTTGCAGACTGTTATAAAAAGAACAGGGGATGCCACACAGTGGGAAACATGGCCTTGTCCAAATATTTTGAGATGTGTTGATGCCATGAAATTTAAAATCAACTTATTTTTGAAAATGATACATTTTCTCAGTTTAAACATTTGATATGTCATCTATGTTGTATTCTGAATAAAATATTGAATTTTGAAACTTCCACATCATTGCATTCTGTTTTTATTCACAATTTGTACAGTGTCCCAACTTTTTTGGAATCGGGTTTGTCAGCCAGCCTGCACCATCTAGAGTTTAATGACTGAAATATAAATTATTGTAGAAGATACATAGCGCACACCCTTAGATGTATGTCTCATATTAATTTGTTGTTCTTCATGTTCTTGCAAACTTCAAGACTGAGCAGACACTACAGACATTGAACTAACCCTCACAGGATATACACCAACACAGCTGTTCAGACAGACAGACAGAGCAGCTGGATCACTATGGTAACCCTGACTGCTGGGTCAATAGAACTGCTTTCTTTTTCTTGATCACACACACACACACACACACACACACACACACACTGAATCATCCGATTTTTACAACAGCATGTACGTAAAATCTAAGCATGTTTATAGGGGGTTTCTGACTATAGTCAAATGTTGCCTGCTCTAGATATCAGGCCACATGCTTATTGACGATATTACATTGCACACAGATACACACACTTGCACTCTTATTCAGTAAGGAGAAACACACCAAAACATCTCACAAGCAGTGTGCTTGTATGTTTATTAGTGACATTCACGCACAATAACTGTCAAATTATACAACGGCACTCAAACAGCCTTTTGGAAAACCATCAGTTGTCTGACAGTGTAAAGTTCCTCTTAGACATGCAAGAGTGTGGTGGAGTCTAAAAGACCTCCTCATCTGTCCACCTGACACTGACCCTTCCTGTGTTTACTGAACCCCTAGGATCCTCACTTTCATCAAACCCACATCACGTGACCCAAGCCTGATAGAGCGCCACACAGAATGGCTAAAAATAGAGCAGTTGGCCCTATCCACACCTACTTTACATAAGAGAGAGAGCCTGATTCAAACAGCTCCCATCTAACCACACACACACTCAGAGCTGGCATAACAATCATAACTTTTCCAATGGCTATCAGAGTAATAAATGTCTTGATGACAATCACCTCATTCTGTCTTCAATCATACAACAGGCTAAAACAGTTGTTGTTGTTTACAATTTAATGTTTTTTGGTGAGACAAATGAGGGTAGTTTATGTCAGACAAACAGTAATGGTTATCTCAAAGTAAGCGTTGTTTGAGCAGCTCAAAATAGCAGGCACTTTCTATGAATACATTACGCTTTGGTGTGTGTGCACCTGTGTGTTTGTTTTTTTTTTTTTACATTTAAAGGGGCAAAGCCCAGCTAATATGTTATTAGATTAAAACATATACAATGTCATTGATATTCACACACACAGCTGTCTATAAATCAAATTAAAATTGTCCTCTAAAGCTACACACACAATATACACTGGGAGACTGAGAAAAAAAACACACAAACCAATAAAGGAAATCACACACTTTAGTATGTCAGGGTACAAAAACTATATTTTGTGCCAACTGTGATGACATAAGTCCAAAGTAAACATTTGATTAAACACTTTGCATCTCTGGGTTCTAGCTGTGTCATGTTTATTAAAGCTTTCGACCTGTGAAAGCAGCAGCAGAAATGACAGTGAGCTCTTTGTCATTCTGCCTGTTATCAACCTGAACAATCTGCATGCTCAACTTCCTCCTGCAAATGACCACAAAGGAACACACACACACACACACACACACACACACACACACACACACACACACACACACACACACACACACACACACACACACACACACACACACACACACACACACACACACACATTCAGCATAAAGGTGCAGTTGACATTTGCAATGACATCCTTTCAGTCATAAAAACAAAAAAACATTTCACTTCCACATTGATCTTGCAGGAAATTAACTTTTTTGTTGATGAACAAATGATGACAGTCATTGTTGGCAGACAGATCAAACATTAACTCAGCTGTGAGTCAGATCACTCTTTTTTCTGAGGTGATCATAGATGTGAGTCGTTATCGTGAGAGGTGGAGTTGCTGTGTAATGTGAATCTGAGAGGTAAATCCATGAGGAACAGATATTGCCCCAGGTCACTCGTTCTCTGAGTTTATACGCCACTCTGTTTCTATATGGCACATTTGACTTTGCACTCTGCATGTTCCAGTGGCCTGAATGTGCAGCCAAATATAGATGCAATCAATTAAAACACAGACACATATCTGCCCTAAGAGAGAAAGAGACATTAAGCGAGGAAAAAAGGCCAAAATACATGAGAGAAATACAGTACTGTGCAAAAGTCTTAGGCACATTAGTATTTTCTTTATAAAACTTTTTATAAAGTAAATTATCTAGCTTCCGGCAAATCACCTTCCATATTCAACTTATGGAAAAAGTGTAGTACTCGCACCTCTCAACCTCTGACGACATTGCACACCAGTTACGCTTGTCAGATGTAGCATAAGCATTTTGATAAAGTTTTAAATATGGATATTTTTCTTACACAAACGCATCGCATCAGATCATCAGTCAATCTGGACATGGCGTGTTTACATTTGTTCACATTAAGTGCTCGCTGTATCTGGATAACTGATCGGATTTCTGAACTTCAGAGAAGTTCGCAATCAATGAATAGCGCACATTTATACAGGTACTTGTTTATGAACTAATGCTGATAAATTATGACAGTGTTAACTTTATGATGTTTATATGGTAATATGGTTTAGACAGTAACTGCATTCTTTATTTAGATGAGGTCTTTGAAAGAGCAGCCTGCAACTGCAATAGTATGGCGCATACATTTCAGTGAAGAGAGTCACTGTGTATTTCGAACTTGTTTATAATTAAAAGTCACACATTATAGTTTTTTAACACATTAGTTTTTAGTTACACAATAAATTGTATTTATTTTAATTCATTCATTCCCATTTAATTCATAGACAGGAGGAAAGACTAAGAACAGTATTTGACACATATTAGTCAATAAAGTATCAAGGTTATAACAGTTAACTAAAACCATTAAAAAAACTTCATTACTTGAAATTAAATAAATGTTAACTGAAAAAATAAATAAAAATCAACTTAAACTTATTTTAAGCTTCATCTTAACCTGATATACTAACTAAAACAGAAAAACATAGACTAAAACTAGACTAAAACAATTCAGGTGACTAAAATATGACTAAAACTAAATATCATTGTAGTCAAAAGACTATGACTAAAACTAAATGAAAATTTGCTGTCAAAATTAACACTGATGTGGAGGAATACAGTTAATAGTGAGAACAGGACCCTAAACTAAGGCGTTACCATTTTTTTTCATACCCTCATTGGCTAAGCCCCCCTAAAATGAAAATCCTAGAATCGCCCCTGTTTGAGCTTGTCTTTCTTCCTGTGCTCTTCTCTTTTTCGTCTCTGGAAAGTTAGTGTTTAGATGATATTTCTACCATAACTTCACTTTATCTATTCTTCTTTTCATTTAAAGGTCCAGCATGTAGTATTTACTAGAATCTATTGACAGAAATGCAATATAATATACATAACTATGTTCAGTGGTGTATAAAGACCTTACATAATGAACCATTATGTTTTTACCTTAAAATGAGCCATTTCCATCTACATACACCGCGGGTCCCCTTACAAGTGGCCATTTTGCTCCGTCATCTTTCTACAGTAGCCCTAAACGGACACACTTCTCTACAGAGTGCTAGTCACTCTCTGCTCTCTCTCTTTTTGTTGGGTACCATAGCGCTGGTCGATTGCAATTCACAACTTCACCACTAGATGCCGCTAAAAATCACACACTGCACCTTTAAATTAACTAGAATGTCTCAGTTACGTATGGTAACCCTCATTCCCTGAAGGAGGGAACGGAGACATACGTCGGATGTCACCGATGAATTGGGATCACTTCAGGGACGCCCTATCAGCTTCGAGATATAGAGAACCGGCCAATGACTATTGGCGTGCAAGATTTGCATCTCACGCTCTGCCCGCAGCACGGGTATAAGCGGAAGCGAAATGCAGCGCACCTTTGTTTTTCACTGAGGAGCCGAACTATTGACTCAGGTGGTACAGCAACTGTGGCGGCGGGACGCACGTCTCCGTTCCCTCCATCAGGGAACAAGGGTTACCATATGTAACCGAGACATTCCCTTTCAGACGGTCATGTTCGACATACGTCAGACGTGTTGGGATCCCTTTGGAAAACGCCACAGTTGCATCGAATGAAAAGCGTAGGAACGGTCTGTGTCGAGGGAGAATTGAGACATGAAAGTATGCGTCCTTCAGGTCGATCACTGCAAACCAATCCTGGGGACGGACACACCTGAAGATGCGTTTCTGCGTTAGCATTCTGAACGGCAGCCTATGAAGGGACCGGTTCAGAAATTGCAGATCCAAGATCGGCCGTAACCTGCCACCTTTCTTGGGTACAATGAAGTACAGGCTGTAGAAGCCGGTCTTCATATCAGCTGGAGGGACCGGCTCTATCGCGTCCTTCACCAGTTGGACAGCGATCTCTGTCTGAAGCACAGAGGCATTCTCCTTCGACACGGAGGTGAAGTGAACGCCCCTGAACTTGGGGGGACGCCGGGCAAACTGAATTGCATATCAGAGTCTGATGGAACGGATGGGCTGGGAAGCGCTAGCCAGGCTCCCAGAGACTGTGCAAACGGGACCAATGGCACCACAGATGTACCCGCAGCGGGGCAGCGAAGCGGCATGCAGGGACCCGACTCGGACGGCATGGAAGCGGCCCGAAGAGGGGTCTGAGTGTGCTGTGCAACACTTACCTGCTTCCGCTGAGGGGGCATGCGAGTGTGGGGAGGCCGCTTGTGTGCATCCCAAACACAGCCGGCACCCCCTGCTGGCAATTGGAGAGGCGCCTGAGGGTGACAAGGCATGGGAGCGTCGAACACCCCCAATCGCGCTCTCTCTGCACCCAGAGATTTTGGAAACTGCTCTTTTGGCGAAAATTTGGGCATCGCTGGCACTGGGGCCAACAGCGGAACAGAAACAATGATCCGCGGGAAGGAGTGGTGCTGCAGCCACCTCCTGAAGTGCAGTCTCCTCCATCTCTGGGTGGCCCGTCTCAGGGTCTCTTACGACAGCGCTTGCCACCTGGCTTGGTAGCGGCCTGAGCGGGCTGGACAGCCTTCCCATGGCCGGATCCACGCCGACGCTCAGGAGGAGGCTGCTGCTGGGCTTGGGCGGGAGCGTTGGCGGCAACGGCGGGTGGACGTCCTCGGCGACGAGCAGGCAGAGGTGCTGCGGCCGGCAGTGGAGTGGAGGCAGCAGCTGGCCGCCGGGGCAGGATGTGCTTGATGGCCTCCGACTGCTGGGCAAAGCCCTCGACCGCGTCCCCGAACAACCCGGCCAGGGAGATGGGGGAGTCCAGGAACCGATATTTATCGGTCTCCCTCATGTCGGCCAGGTTGAGCCAGAGATTCCGTTCCTGGACCACCAAAGTGGACATCGCCTGGCCAATGGAATGGGCGGTGACTTTCGTCGCCCGGAGGGGCTCTGGACCAGGGTTACCCTCATGCATGTCCATGAGTGCCTGGGCCTGGTGCACCTGGAGCAACGCCATGGCATGCAAGGTGGATGCACCTGTAGACCTGTAAGCCTTCACAGTCAGACTGGAAGAAAACTTACAGGCCTTGGACGGGAGACGCGGGTCACCACGCCAGTTGGAGGCAGTCGCCGGACACAGTTGCATCGCGATGGCCCGCTCCACCGGCGGGATTCCCCCCTGGCTTGCCTGCCGTCAAGGGTAGTGAGGAGGGAGGAGCCACTAGATCTGTTTCTGGCACTAAAAGGTGTCGTCCACGACCTAGTCAGCTCCTAATGCACCTCCGGGAAGAAAGGCGCGGCCCACCCCGAGAAACTAATCGTCCAACCTAGAAGGTTCGGGATGTGGTGGAGCCCAACCTTTTCGGCGGCCCGGGAAAGCATAGCCGTCATCATCCTCTGAGGACTGGAACTCCCCCTCCGATGCAGCGATCGACATCTGCTCATCTGCGGGTCCCCCGAAGGTCACCGCTGGATGCCCATGGAAGGGGCCAGTGGGCTTCTGCAGAAGCACCACCGGCTGCGGAACTTGTGAGGGAACAGGGGCCTGCGGAGGCTGGCTCGGCTGAATGCCCAGGTGAGACAGCGATTGTGACCGTCAGCAGGAGACAGGGAACGACCGCATCCAGAAACGCATGGGTGGAATGACATCTTGAAAAAGACGCAGTGTCACACCCGTGTTGCTCTTTTGTGAGGAAACACTCTTTCAGAAGTTCTGAAGCACCCAGGGAAAGACCGCGGCAACACACAGGGGATAGTGCAGCCTGTGTGAGCACTCACAACAGTTGCTCTGAAAACAGCAGTTGTCCCTTTAAATAACACAGAAGTGAGCATGCGGTCGCGCTGATCGTGCCTTCTCTCCAACATGAGTGTCCTCAGGGCTCTCTGGTTCTCTCTCTCTCTCTCTCTCGCTGAATTCCCGAAATGGAAAATCGGCAGTCTCGTTCTTGCGGGGCGGAGCGCAAGATGCAAATCTCACACACCAATAGTCATTGGCCGGTTCTCTATATCTCGAAGCTGATAGGGGCTCCCTGAAGTGATCCCAATTCGTCTGTGACGTCCAAAGTACGTTGAACATGACCGACTGAAAGGGAAATAGCATTATATATGTCAAGACATCATGACATTATGAAAGACTATCCAAAACAGTGGAGTCGATATTACAATTAATGAACAATTAATGAACAATTCTTGAATGGAAAAGCATTTATTCTCAATAAAAACGAAGGCTTTAAAGCCCTCCATACCCTATCCCTACCCGATAAACACTTTATTATTAAATAACCATTAGGTTTAATTTTTTTTTCATATTTATTGAACATAAATATCTTTCTAGTCTTATATGCGATGGAAAAAGAACGAGTTTGGCAAAAGGCGGATTTTAACTCTGGTCTCCCTATGCCACTGCTATTGACAAGTTATAGACGGTTTTTATACCTTTGTCTGTCCCAACCAGACATTGAATCTGCCAACTATTTGCAGTTAAAGTAAAAAGACACTCCGATTATTCTAATAGATTCACTGCTGTGGGTCCCCCGAGATAAGGCGGGGCCCCAAGGCGACCACCTGTACCGCCTGTTGGAAGGGCCAGCTCCGAATTACAGAGTATTTTAACTTTTAAAAAAATGCAAATGTAAATTTGCTACTACTTATATATTTCAAATGATAAGGCACATTTGAGGTTGATGGATGAAAGGCGGACGTTTGGACTTCCTACCTGAAATACTGTAATTACCACAAGGACCCGCCATTAACGATCTGTCCCTCAAAGACTGCGTAGGCCCCGGGGCCAGCTGTGTGCCAGTGCATCCTTGCGGAGTGTTCCCTCGCTCAGGGAATAAAACAGGATATAAAACAGTTAAAACAGTTTCTGGAAAGGCAAACAGGTCTACCTGAGCCTCTCCGAACTGTCACCAGATCAGCTGGAGTGCCTGGGGGTGGAGCTGCCACTCTCCAGGGAGCGTAGCTCCTGAGAGCTCGTTGGCCACACGGTTGAGCAGGGACATGAATGACTCGAAGCAGCTTCAGATGCTTCTGACTCCAAAGGAGAAGAGTTGCAACATACGACGGGAGCATAGACCATCTTGACCATCTATGCAATGTTGATGTATGCAACGGTCGCAGTATTGTCCATACGGACCAATACATTTTTGCCCTGTAGTGGCTTTTTAAAGGGTGGCTCAGTAAAAGATGTACTGCAAGCAACTTGAGGCAGTTGACGTGCCAATGTAGGTGCGGGCCCATTCAAACCCCTGACACTGCATGCACATTGTACATGGCCCCCCAGCCCATGGCGGAAGCATGAAGGTTTGGCGACAGGCCAGTATGATACTCACCCGGTGAGTGCCGTGCTTCCACGGCCATATTGAGACTCTGCTGTGAAGCCAATGCTGAAGCAGTCTCATATGCTGCTGCAGCTGTCATATGCCCCAGGAGCCTCTGAAAATGTTTCAGTGGGAGTGTCGTCCTGCCTTGAAACACATTTAAGCAGTTCAGCATCGACTGAACACATTCCTCTGTGAGGCGTGCTGTCTGCTCGACCAAATCCAACTCCATACTGAGAAAAGAGATCCTCTGCACAGGGGAGAGTTTGCTCTTTTCCCAGTTGATCCGAAGACCCAACTGGCTAAGGTGTCTGAGTACCAGGTCCCTGTGTTCACACAACTGATCCCTGGACGGTGCTAAAATGAGCCAGTCCCCTCCATCTCTGGGTCGCCCCTCTCAGGCGCCGCTTTGATGGAGACTGCTGCTGCAGTGGTGGGGTAGAGACAGCAGCTGACTGCCGGGGCAGGATGTGTTCCGTGCGGCCGAGAACTGCTGGGCGAAGCTCTCAACTGCATTGCCAAAGAGGCAGGTCTGGGACATTAAGAAATTAAGAAACCTGACTTTGTCGGCTTCCCTCATGTCGGCCAGACACAGCCAGAGATGGTATTCCTGGACCACCAGAGTGGACGTCGCACAACACACCGACCATGCTGTAACCCTTGAGTGCCTTGGTCTGATGAACCTGCAACAATGCCATAGCCTGTAGGGCAGAGGCAGCTTTCCCCACAGTCCTCGTAAGCCTTGCCGGTACCCCACAGGACTGGTAAGCCATAGCCGTCATCTACAGATCTGTATCGGGCACAGCTACCATTCCCCAAGGAGGCAACTGCACTGAATTATCATCCTCAGAGAAGTCTGGCTCACCCTTTGATGCAGTAATAGACATCCCGTAGTCGGGGGGAGCTCCAAAGGATACGGCCAGTATACACATCGAGGGCAGCTCAGAATGCTCCAATGGCAGCTCTAATGGCTGAAAATGCGGGTAGAGTTATGGTTCCCCGAGGGAAGCGTGCTCACCGTCACCTTCAGATCACCTGCACTACTGCCAGTAGTAACCCTCTAAGGAGGATTAGATCTAGGCAGAGGCACAGGGACTCAGCCCCTTTCCAGGAACTGGAATCTTGACCACAACTCCAAAGATGGTCATTTTCCCGCAATGGACTCATCCATGAATGCTTAACACCCAGACACGTGACACAGCGATTGTGACCATCCCTCGGTGCCAGGTAACTACCGCATCCAGAAACACACAGGCAGAATGTGTGTAAGCTCTTTTAGAGGAACTGCTCTCCTTGGTGCTGAAGCACAAAGGGGAATGGCCATGGCAACACAGACAGGGAAGTAGTGCAGTCTGATGTGCGTACTCTCTCTCTCTCTCACTGAAGGCGTCAGACGCCGTTAGAACAGCTTTTCAGCGCTCTCCACCAGCGCACCGAGCCAGCTGTGAGAACAGCCTTTGTGTTTTTGCTCAGACAGACAAACAGATAGAGAGAGAACGAAAAACAAAGAAAATCAATCCCACTGCTGTGCCACACAACACCAGACGAGGAGAGATCATCACGAAGAGCTCGACTCGTTCTCTTTCCACAGAAACACATGCTTGTAGAGAGCAGGAAAACATCCACCGCTCGGCTCCAAAGCAAAAAGCGAAATAAAGGGATAATTCACCCAAAAATGAAAATTAGCACATGATTTACTCACCAAGTCATCCTAGGTTTATATGAAATTCTTCTTTCAGATGAATACAATCTGAGTTATATTAAAAAAAGTCCTGGCTCTTCCCAGCTTTATAATGGAATTGACTTGTTGGTTCATTTTTGAAGTCCATAAAAGTACATCTATCCATCTATAACTGCTCCACATGGCTCTGGGGGGTTAATAAAGGCCTTCTGAAGTGAAGTGGCACATTAGTGTAAGAAAAAATATAAATTTTTAAAACTTTATAAACTAAAATAACTAACTTCCGGCGGTCGCAAGTCAACTTGCGCTAAAAGAGTAAGGGGCAGCCCTAATTATTACCCAAAATAGGACGAAGTGAGCATTATGGAGCGCTCAACTCACAGATGTATATTTATAATGCAATGCCAATATAGCCTTAATCACTATATATAATACTATAAAATAATATAATTTTGGTTGCACATTATTTACAGTACGTGCACTTACATGTACTTACCTAAGAAAGTACTGGTTAATATAAGGTAACTACAAACCCGATTCCAAAAAAGTTGGGACACTATACAAATTGTGAATAAAAAAGGAATGCAATAATTTACGAATATCATAAACTTATATTTTATTCACAATAGAATATAGATAACATATCAAATGTTCAAAGTGAGACATTTTGAAATGTCATGCCAAATATTGGCTCATTTTGGATTTCATGAGAGCTACACATTCCAAAAAAGTTGGGACAGGTAGCAATAAGAGGCCGGAAAAGTTAAATGTACATATAAGGAACAGCTGGAGGACCAATTTGCAACTTATTAGGTCAATTGGAAACATGATTGGGTATAAAAAGAGCCTCTCAGAGTGGCAGTGTCTCTCAGAAGTCAAGATGGACAGAGGATCACCAATTCCCCCAATGCTGCGGCCAAAAATAGTGGAGCAATATCAGAAAGGAGTTTCTCAGAGAAAAATTGCAAAGAGTTTGAAGTTATCATCATCTACAGTGCATAATATCATCCAAAGATTCAGAGAATCTGGAACAATCTCTGTACGTAAAGGTCAAGGCCGGAAAACCATACTGGAAGCCCGTGATCTTCGGGCCCTTAGACGGCACTGCATCACATACAGGAATGCTACTGTAATGGAAATCACAACATGGGCTCAGGAATACTTCCAGAAAACATTGTCGATGAACACAATCCATCGTGCCATTCGCCGTTGCCGGCTAAAACTCTATAGGTCAAAAAAGAAGCCATATCTAAACATGATCCAGAAGCGCAGGCATTTTCTCTGGGCCAAGGCTCATTTAAAATGGACTGTGGCAAAGTGGAAAACTGTTCTGTGGTCAGACCAATCAAAATTTGAAGTTCTTTTTGGAAAACTGGGACGCCATGTTGTCCGGACTAAAGAGGACAAGGACAACCCAAGTTGTTATCAGCGCTCCGTTCAGAAGCCTACATCTCTGATGGTCTGGGGTTGCATGAGTGCGTGTGGCATGGGCAGCTTACACATCTGGAAAGGTACCCTCAATGCTGAAAGGTATATCCAAGTTCTAGAACAACATATGCTCCCATCCAGACGTCGTCTCTTTTAGGGAAGACTTGCATTTTCCAACATGACAATGCCAGACCACATACTGCATCAATTACAACATCATGGCTGCATAGAAGAAGGATCCAGGTACTGAAATGGCCAGCCTGCAGTCCAGATCTTTCAACATTTGGTGCATCATAAAGAGGAAGATGCGACAAAGAAGACCTAAGACAGTTGAGCAACTAGAACCCCGTATTAGACAAGAATGGGAAAACATTCCTATTCCTAAACTTGAGCAACTTGTCTCCTCAGTCCCCAGACGTCCTCCAGCTGTTCCTGGCATATGTACATTTACACATATGTCCCAACTTTTTTGGAATGTGTAGCTCTCATGAAATCCAAAATGAACCAATATTTGGCATGACATTTCAAAATGTCTCACTTTCAACATCTGATATGTTATCTATATTCTATTGTGAATAAAATATAAGTTTATGAGATTTGTAAATTATTGCATTCCTTTTTTATTCATAATTTGTACAGTGTCCCAACATTTTTGGAATCGGGTTTGTACATGGGTTAAGGTCAAATTTAGGGGTAGGTTCAGGGATAGAACCTAGCTATTACCCAGTTATTATCATTACTATACAAAGCACATAATATGTACATGGGAAACAGGACTGTAAAATAAAGTGCCAGCATTATTATTTTTGTCATTTAATGTCTATTTAATGTCTACTGATAGTATTATTTTACCTTTAAATTTTTTCAAGACTTCTATAGATATCGCGATGCCTTTATCATGAATTCTTTTGGCCATGATAACCATGTAGTGAAAGATCAGATGTCATGACAGCCCTAAAAGAGGGGATGACCTCACAAATGCGCTTCTAGAAGAATAGTCAAAAATTCCCATAAACACACTGTTATAGCTGCAAAGGGTTGGCCAACTCCATATTAAACCCTATGGATGGGATGTCATTCAAGTTAATGTGCACGTAAAGACATACGTGCCAAAACTTTTGGCAATATTGTGTATGTATTACTATTTATGTAGGGAAGAGCGGGGGACAACTTAACGCTTTTTGATTGTCTCAGTTTGTGTAAATCCACTTGGGGTTCAGAGTATTTATTTTTTCCCACATTAATTTCACACGTCTAGTACAATTATGCGGTTTTGTTTCATTAATACAGTGTATACTTTTTTCTTGATTTACCCCGAAAGAATGTGGGGTACATTGTAACATGTGAGGGGGACATTGTAACATGACCAAATGACAGCTTAAAATGTTACCTGATATAATAAAGAAAAAAAATCCAAGACAAACTCAAATATTTTGTCAATGAAATACAATTATTAACTTTTTAAAATAAAAAAATAATTTTTTTAATCATTAAAAATATTTTAAAAAATGTGTTTGACTTCAAAGACATCACTAAGTACAGTTATACAGCATAGTTAAAAACATAATAATAATGAATCATTTCTGAGCATTAACTCTCAGTCATTATTCACCCTTTTCTCATGGTTTCTCAAAAGAATTCATAAAAGTATAGAATATAAGAGTGTAGTTCTAATAGGGGCACATTGTAACGCAGTGTTACAACGCACCCCATCTGTGCAACTGGGATTTAACCCCGGCTTGTGTCTTCTGCTGGTTAGATCAGCATTATCTCAACTGTTAAATAACAGATATAAGATTAAAATAATATCAGATTTGTCTTATTTTAAATAAACACAAAAAACAGAGATGAAAAATTAATTTAAATAAGAAATTTACTTTTGCTATGGTTAAATAAATGTTCAGTAATATCTTCCAAATTGTGGGCATTTTTTCTCTCTAAATAATGTTGATATGGCAACTATTAAATACACAAAGTTTCATTATCCTGGCATGTGTGGAAAGTTTTAAACCATGCGTGTTACAACTAACCCCACGTTAGATTGTGCCCCGCGCTCCTACAAATAATATTGTAGCCAACTATAAAATTTCTCCTGTCTATCCTTGTCCCCTTTTTTCAGTTGTAGACCAGATCTATAGGGTCCTCTGTTTGTGTAGACCAGTCTCTCATTAGCTTGATTATCTTGATATGATTAATCAGAATGCATTCACAGTCTGCACTACACCCTTGGAATGTCATGCAAATGTCAATTAGCTGTACAAGCTCAGGAAACTCTTCACTTTTTAGTGTCCAGATTACCATCTCAGCAAATGTCTGCAGTGCTCCAATCTTTTGTTTTTCATTGATAGTGAACTTGAAATCCTTGTACAGTTGACAGATATGCTCGGTGACAGTTTGTTTTTAGAAAAGCGTGGAACTACTCTGTAATTTAGGTTACATCATGTGTATCATGATCAAAATCGAGTGTTGAATCCAGTGTTTCTAGGCTAAAAACAGACCATTCTTTAAACTTACCTTCTGAAAATCGAGCATCAAGATGGTCACAAATTCATTTTATGGACAAAAAGAATAATGTCCACTGAATTTACCGTACTGTCACTTGTTTCTAACAGCTTGTTCACTCTGTTCATCTAGTGAGCATGCCCTCCAAGATACTGAGACCAAAGTTTTTCCATTTTAGCTTTGGTAAAGCAATGGGGATCAGTGATGCTAAGATTGCTTTGCTTCAAGGAGACACAAAGCTGAACTGCAGTACTCTGTTAATAGACTGTAATTCCACAAAAACACATTTACAACTTGGTAACGTGACAGCCAATGAACCAAAGGCATTTCAAAGGCATTGAAAGACAGTGAATCCACCCCTAAAACATTTGCCAACTTATCAAATTTGCTTTTCTTCACAGAAGACCTAATAAATAGTGAATATACTATCCTGAGAAGTCCTTAATCAAAGACACAACTTTCCAAGCATCATCAATTCTCAAATCCTCTCTATGAGCAACACAATGTTGCTCCATAAGGTGTGGTATCTGTCGTCGTCTCAGTATTGCAATGACATTATTATGTTTACATTACAGAGGTGCGGTCAGAGGTTAACTTTACCATTTTCTGTAAATCAAGTTGGTGATCCATGTAGAACTTTATTATTGCATTCACAATATGCTAGGCGCTGTATCCTGCCAGCTGAATGTTCCTGACAAACACAGTTTTGTAAGGGATGTCATTTTGTTCCCAAAACTTAAGGGGGCTATTTGTAAAATTCAGAAACCCTTTGTTATCAGCAATACCAGTGGCCATTAAGTGAACTACAGCCAGCAACTTATTACTCATGCTCGCTCTTGTGCACACCTACTGACCAAGAGACTGAATGTGATTCAAGGCCCCAATATACTCATGGCAAACTTTATTTTGTTCTTCACTTGGAACTAAAAAGAAGTTTAAAAAATACCATTGCAGCAATATAATTTTAATAAACATCCCGATGCCACACATGCTCCTGAGAGTTACATTTAGATGTAAATATGTGCTGCATGCTTTCCAGTTAACAGCAGTTAGGAAAGCATCTGATCATAGTGATGTGGATATGTTTGCACCAGCTCTGCAATTCACAAGCATCATGTCGACTTCTCAGGTAATTCAATTTACACTGTTATGATAGTTTGATTAGTTTGAAGTATATTTGAGACTATATAGACTATATCTGACAATGTGAGACTATAGTTTGAATTAATCAATTTTCTTTGCATGAAACACTGACATTACAGGCTTTATCGGCATTATCCTGAACATTGTATAAACCAGGATTCCTCAATAGGAGGCCCGCGGGCCGGAGAGAAAAATGTTTGTCCCTCGCTAATGTCAAAAAGTGTTGTCAAGGTTAACGTCAGCATAAGCACATTGCTGGTGCAAAATTTAACCGCAGCGTCATCGACAGCTTACGGTGCATGTCCACTGGCGCGAGCCAGTTTTGAGCTAGTGGACACACACCGTTAAGTCAGACAGCGAAAACATGGCGAGTGTAAAGAAAAGTGGACACAAAAAATTGACTATTCAAATGTGAATGGACAGAACAATTTTGTTTTATTTTACTTGACCACCACAACGCAAAGTCAGTGTGTTTGTTATGCATGCAGACCATGGCAGTCTGTAAGACTAATAACATCAAACGCCATTTCAATGCATTGCACACCAATTTTAACTGCAATTATCCAGAACATTCTGAAAGCTAGTGAAGGTAACACAACTGGTAGCAGCTTACAAGCAATCAGTTGCTCGCATGAAAGACATGGAGATTCAGATTTTTAGTTTGTTCATTAGTTTTTAATATTCAACAGGCAAAGTTTAGTTCCCTTTCAGTCGGTCACGTTCGACATACGTCAGAATGTGAACCAACGAATTGGGATATCGCATGAGAGGCCTATCACCTTCGAGTGTGTACTAATCGGCCAATGAACATTGGCATGCAGAATTTGCATGCAGCACTATGCCTCCACAGCGCGGGTATAAATAGAAAGTGCCAGCAAATGCACATTTGTCTTTGCAAATGCACTGTGCATCTCCGGAGAATGTGACTCTAACAAGTCAGAGAGCAAACTGGAAGAGTTTCTGCGTGTTGGTGAAAAGGCACTTCAGCAACAGCCACGAGCTCATGTGTTTCTGCGCTGATTCATCAGCTGTTGCGTTGCCGGGCGACAGAGTGAAAGCGCGCTGTCAGGCTGCACTAATCCCTGCAGCAGCGCCGCGGCTGTTCCCCTGTGTGCTTCAGCATATCTAAAAGAGTTTTTTTATTGTTCTAAAAGAGCAAATTACGGGCAGACTTTTTCAAGATGTCATTCTGCCTGTGCGTTTCTGGATGCGGTCGTTCCCTATCGCCGGCTGACAGTCACAATCGCTGTGTCACGTGTTTGGGTATTCAGCACGCTGAAGCAGCAGGACACACACCCTTTCTACAGTTTGCGTTTGAGGCGCGGGAATATCAGTACAAAGTCCTACCCTTGGGCTGGCCCTGTTGCCGTCAGTCATGGAGTCACGGAGGCCATTCATGGAGTCGGGCTGTTACGAGGCAAGCACGTACTGGTCCGTATGGACAGCACTGTGACCGTTGCGTACATCAACCATCAGGGTAGTCTATGCTCCCGTCGCATGTCACAACTCGCCGCCATCTCCTTATATGGAGTCAGAAGCATCTGAGGTCACTTTGTGCAATTCTTATCCCAGGCATGCTCAACCATGCAGCCAATGAGCTCTCACGGCAGCCTCCGCTTCCGGGAGAATGGAGACTCCATCTCTAGGTGGTTCAGCTGATATGGGACCTCTTCAGGTAGACCTGTTTGCCGCTCCGGACTTGACCCATTGCCAGTGGTTTTATTCCCTGACCGAGGGCACTGGCCCACAGCTGGCCCCAGGGACTACACAAGTATGCATTTCCCCCAGTGAGCCTTCTCGCACAGACACTGTGCAAGGTCAGGGAGGACGAGGAGCAGATCTTGTTGGTTGTTCCCTATTGGCCCAACCGGACCTGGTTCCCGGAACTCATACTCCTCGCGACAGCCCCTCCTTGGCCTATTCCTCTGAGGAAGGACCTTCTGACTGAGAGACGGGGCACCCTCTGGCACCCGCGTCCGGACCTCTGGAAACTCCATGTCTGGAAACTAAATGTGCGGAGGTTCTAGGTGACCTACCACAAGGTGTGGTAGACACCATCACTTCCGCTAGAGCGCCCTCTATGAGACACCTCTATGCATTGAAGTGAAACCTATTTGTCGAATAGTGTTCTTCTCAACGGGAGAACCCCGAACGTGCTCAGTTAGATCGTTGCTTTCCTTTCTCCAAGAAGGGTTGGAGCGAAGGCTGTCTCCCTCCACCCTTAAAGTGTATGTTGCCACTATCGCCGCACATCACGATGCAGTTGATGGTAAGTCTTTGGGGAAGCACGATCTAATCGTCAGGTTCCTGAGGGGGGTGAGGAGACTAAATCCACCTCGTCCCCTCTCTATACCCTCTTGGTACTTACTTCTGGTGCTTACTGCACTGCAGAGGCCACCCGGGACCAGGTGGTGAATCTGCAAGCGCTGCCCTCGGAGGAGGCAGACCCAGCCCTAGCTTTGCTCTGTCCCGTCCGTGCTCTGTGGGTTTACATGGACAGAACACAAAGCTTCAGGACCTCAGATCAGCTCTTCGTCTGTTATGGAGGCCAGCAGAAGGGCAAGGCTGTCTCCAAGCACAGGATGGCCCACTAGATAGTGGATGCCATCGTTTTGGCTTACCAAGTCTAAGGCCTGCCTTGCCCGCTCGGGTTGATGGCTCACTCCACGAGAGGAGTAGCTTCTTCCTGGGCGTTGGTGCATGGCACCTCGCTGACAGATATATGTAGAGCTGCAGGCTGGGCAACACCGAACACGTTCGCTGAATTTTATAGCCTCCGTGTAGAAATGGTTGCTTCCTGCGTGCTCGCCCCCACTGGCCAGTAATGCCTGGAGCTCCATTTCTTGTGTTGGCTTGCTGCGCCATTCCCCTCTCCGGAGCGGATAAGTGCGCTATTTTGCTTTAGTAAGTTCCCCTCTGATGAACCCTGTTAAGCTTCTCCGCCACCCCCTGCGGCTTCAGACACTGCGGAGTGTCTGTTGCTAGGCCAGCACTGAATATTGTTGTGTTGGCTGGGTGCCATATGTTGCGACCCCATATGTGTATTCTTCCACAGTATGGCTCCCTACGGCGAGCCTGTGTCTTTCCCTAGACAGAGTCCGCTCTGTCCTCTCTGTCAGATATCGTCTCCCTCCTATGGCCAGAGCTGTCCCAGGGACATCCCATATGTGCTCTGCCTGCTGGCCAGACCATATGTGTTTCACCACATATACCTCCCTATGGGCAGGATGTGGTCTCTGCAGCGTTCCCCCTGGGCACGCTTTCCCAGTGTTATCCAAGTCTGACTGCTTTGGGTCATGCAGAACAGCAGTCGGCTTTCCTGACGTAAGTTCCCGTCGCTAGAAAGATGTGAAGGTTGTGAAGCTTATGCCAGGCACTGGAAGAGGTCAGAAACTGTGGCGTTTTATTAGGGATACCAATTTGTTGGTTCACAATTTTTATTCCCTCCTTCAGGGAACGAGGGTTACATACATAACCAAGACATTTTCTGTATCTGAATACAAAAATGTTCATAATTTTTTGAAAAATCTGAATATCTATATTGTGACTCCTTTAACAAAACAACAACAATAATAATAATAATAGCAAAACAAACATTGTGGTCGGTGGCCCTTGGCTTTGTATTGCATTGTATTGTATGGCAGAATTTGGCCCTTGGTGTAAACTAATTGAGGAAACATGGTATAAGCATTAATTTCATGTGTCATTGAACATAAGCAAGGCTCTCGATAGCATGCGAAACCGGTCAGAGTCTCCAGCTTGATTTTAAGCGCTATGGGAAACGAGTATACCCACGCCGCTGCACTGGAGGTGTCTTGACCCCTCGTAGTTGTGTAGTGTGTGCTCACAAGAACGCAAAAGGTCTCAGACATGAGCTTGTGATGTTGACTCAAGGATATGAGAGCCCGGAGTGGCGTGAACATCCAAACTATAAGAAGGAGCTAGAAGAAGAGCCCTAACACTGAGAATGGTTTCTGTAACTTCAGGTGAAAGCCCAGTGTCCCTCAGTTGGTACCCTCCCAGGGTACAAACATGAAGGTTCCACGAATCGGGCTGGAGATTTGAGACTGGAGGTCCGTTTTTGGTATCGCCCAGTGCGAGCAATCGAGGAGAGATATTATTTCCGAGAACCAAACTCTGTTCAGCCAACATGAGCATGATGATTTAGAGAGAAGCAAAGGGGACATTGCGCAAAGTGAAGTGACATGTGGACACACACACACACACACACACACACACACACACACACACACACACACACACACACACACACACACACACACACACACACACACACACACACACACACACACACACACACACACACACACAGGTATTGAGTGCTGGTTATTCACCAGGACCTGCCAGACCTGAGACTCAAACCCACAACCTTCAGGTTACAAGTCCAACTCTCTAACCATTAGGCCACGACTGCCCCTAAGGCAGAAAGTCTTCATAAAAATCCTGCAGAGCTAGCCTGCTAGAACATGGTAGCCCCTTAACAACTGGAGGAAGTACTTCAGCCAGAAATACAGCCATCAATTCGAGGCAACTGATGTGCCAATCAAGATGATGCCTCCCCAGATCCCTTTGACTGGACAGCCACTTAACACCGCTACCCAGCCTTTGGGGATTGTATGGATGAAATCCCCCAGCTTTGAGCCACAACTGAAGTGGCCGCATGTGCAAAAGGCCCATAGAAATCCCTGTGGAAGCAGCTGCCATGAGACCTATGTAATGTCCTGACCTAGCCTGATGCTGCTTAGGGTGTTTAACAATTGTGCCCCTGATGGTGACAGACCCCCAAGCACGTTACCCTCTGGGCAGGAGAAAGAAAGCTTCTCTTGATGTTGTGTCTCAGCCAAAGATGAGCAAGGATAAATCTCGATATCGAAGCGCAATCTCTTGAGACTGGGCCAGTATCAGCCAATCGTCTATGTAACAAGGCTAGGTCAAATGGAAGGACCTGATACTAGTAAGCTTCACCCCCAAAAGCAAACCTTAGGCACTTCCTGTATTGTGGCAATATTTCTATTTGAAAATTTGCATCTTTAAGATCACGACGAACCAATTGAACCTGACGAACCTGTTGAATTTACGACACGGTCATCTTGACAGTTAGCATCTTGACAGTTAGCATCTTGATCTTGAGCATTCTGACAGAACAGTTCAAGCCTCGAAAATCTAAAATCAGACACAGCCCCCCAATTATCTCTTTTTGGGAACCAAAAAATATTGGCTTAAGTAGCCTAACTCTTCTCTCTGGGAGGGGAACATGTTCTATGGACCCTTTGTCCAGAAGAGATTATCTTGTGATAGCAGATAGCTTTCATGCTGCCAAAGTCTCTTAAAGGAGTACAAATTGTAATACTTCTGTTCTGTGTCCTGGGAGATAACATTTAACATTCTGCTGGAAACTGCTGCCCCCCAAATCACCAGAGGTGGCGGGATGTTACAGTGGCTTTGTGAGGGTGATGGGTAGGAGTTGACTGATTATTGATTATTTTACATGCCCCGTCCCGAAGGGGCACACCCCCACAGACCTGGGCACAAAACAACATCAGGACTTTTGTTATGAGGCAGCTGAGCATGACGAGCCGGCCTTTACGAGGGGGAGCGCGACTCGCCACACACACAGCACCAGCCCAACACACTGACCGAAACGCCTTCCCCGCCAGCGTGGATGTTATTATGTACATCTTAGTGTGGAGTGCTGACTCTTTAAGTAATGGTATCTGTGAGGATTTCCAGTCAGGATTTAGACCGTATCATAGTACTGAGACTGCTCTCATCAGAGTTACAAATGATTTACTCTTATCATCCGATCGTGGTTGTATTTCTCTATTAGTGTTACTCGATCTTAGCGCTGCATTCGATACTATCGACCACAACATTCTTTTGAATAGACTCGAAAATTATGTTGGCATTAGTGGAACTGCATTGGCATGGCTTAAATCATACTTATCTGACCGTTATCAGTTTGTAGCAGTAAATGAAGAGATGTCACACCGATCACAAGTTCAGTATGGAGTACCGCAGGGCTCGGTGCTAGGACCGTTGCTCTTCACCCTGTACATGCTACCACTGGGCGATATCATTAGGAAGCATGGCATTAGTTTTCACTGTTATGCTGACGATACTCAGCTCTATATTTCTTCACGCCCTGATGAAACTTACCAATTCACAAGATTAACGGAATGCATAGCTGATATAAAACATTGGATGTCTAGTAATTTCCTGCAACTTAATTCAGAAAAAACTGAATTTTTAATTATTGGACAAAAAAACTCTGCAAGTAGTAACCTAGAATACTGTCTAACACTCGATGGCTGCTCTGTCAAGTCCTCGTCGTCAGTTAGGAACCTGGGTGTGCTCTTTGATACCAATCTTTCATTTGAAAGCCACGTTTCTAACATCTGTAAAACTGCATTCTACCATCTTAAAAATATATCTAAATTACGGCACATCCTTTCGATGCAAAATGCTGAACAGTTAATTCATGCGTTCATGACCTCAAGGCTAGATTACTGTAATGCTTTACTGGGTGGTTGCCCTGCTCACTTAATAAACAAACTCCAGCTGGTCCAAAACGCAGCAGCTCGAGCTCTTACTAGAACAAGGAAGTATGACCATATTAGCCCGGTTCTGTCAACACTTCATTGGCTCCTATTAAACATCGAATACATTTTAAAATCTTGCTTATTACTTACAAAGCACTAAATGGTTTAGCTCCCCAGTATTTGAGCGAACTCTTAACGCATTATACTCCATCACGTCTATTGCGGTCTCAAAACTCTGGCCAGTTGATAATACCTAGAATATCAAAATCAACTGCAGGCGGTCGATCCTTTTCCTATTTAGCGCCTAAACTTTGGAACAGTCTTCCTAGCATTGTTCGGGAAGCAGACACACTCTGTCAGTTTAAATCTAGACTAAAACGCATCTCTTTACTATGGCTTACACACATAAAACATTATCAATTTCTATTACTCAAATCAGTAAATGATTGTCAGGCTGCATTAACTAGGTCAGCCGGAACCGGGAACACTTCCCATAACACCTGATGTACTCGTTACATCATAAGAAGAATGGCATCTACGCTAATGTTAGTCTCTCTGTTTATACCGAGGTTTACTGCAGTCAGCCAGATCCAGGCCGTATCCAGATCAGATGGTGGACCAGCGCCTGGACATGACCAACGCATCCCTGAAGTGTCTGCAGAGAACATGTCAAATAAACTCCCCCGTAAATGCTGCATCGACACAACATCCTCATTAAACCCGTCTTGGCGTGCGACTCCAATCTCTCGAATAATCTAACAAATATCTATTTGCCTAATATGAATTAAGACCTGCTATGTTGCCAGAATTATAATCATACACTGTTTGTTCGTCGGCCAGAGGAGAACTGGCACCCCGACTGAGCCTGGTTTCTCCCAAGGTTTTTTTCTCCATTCTGACCCTGAAGGAGTTTTGGTTCCTTGCCACCGTTGCCTCTGGCTTTTGGCTTGCTCAGTTGGGGACACCTAAATTTCTTCTATATTACCGATCTGCCCGCATTGATGCTATATGATACTTGAAATTAGCTGGATAACATCACCGTTTCACCAGAACGGCTGTACAAATTCTGTTGCATTATTTTACTTTTAACAATGTGAAGCTGCTTTGAAACAATTGGACTTGTTAAAAGCGCTATATAAATAAAGGTGATTTGATTTGATTTGATAAGTTACAATGAGCTGATTTGCCTGAGAGCGTCTCTTCGGACTGGGACATCACTGTATAACCACACACTCTTATACCCACGATAGTCAAATAAATTGACGCTGAGGGCACAAAAGCACACAAAGAATAAGGTATTCCCCATGAATGAGTGTGACTTTGTGTGACTTTCTTCAATGACAGTTTTAGGGAGACCAGGGCATCAGTTAGCAGCGATTGCTCAGTTAAATGTAAGAAAACTGCTTTTGCACAATCAGCCTTTTCAGTTAAAGCAGCAGAAATATGGTACTAAAAATGTGGCTTAAGACCAATTAATTGTGTGATCACAGACCTGGGTTGCGTTTACCAAAAGCATTGTAAGCTTAAGTTGATTGTAGAACAATTGCTACCAATGGTCTCTAATGTAATGCAGTAAACTTAAATAGCATCATCCTGCCCAGGGATCGCAGATGCAAATTAGCTTCTAAATTAGCTAACTCTGACACAACAACTGTGTTGTTCATGGTCCCTGTTAAAATGAAATAAAACTAAATACTAAAACTAAAGCCTTTCCACACACTTCTAAAATTCCATGCTTAGGCATGGTGTTAACCCAATTCTTTGATCATTCTGGGTTAAAAACTTTGCTGTGATTCTGTGAAGTCTGTGATTGTCCTTCAAGTTGGGCAGATATTCTTAAGATTTCCTTTTAGGTGGGAAGATATTCTTAAGAATAAGAAGTGACAAGCCCTGCATTCCAGATGGTAGGATGTTTCTTTGTTCCCAAGAAAAATTTGTTTGATTAATGCCAAAGCAAATACAGATGCTGTGCAATTTGCTATATTTTTAAAGTTCATAGTCCTCATTAAGCTTTCTCTTTTTATTCACTTGTATTCTGAATTTATATGTACTTTATTTAAAAAATAACATAAAATAAATAACTATTTGAAAAACACACCACTTTAAAATTACCTTCATAATAATGAGATGGAATTGAAAATGTGCTTTAAAATATGAGATGGTTATACAGATTTGAACATTGTAATG
Source organism: Paracanthobrama guichenoti (assembly GCA_018749465.1). NCBI lineage: Eukaryota > Metazoa > Chordata > Actinopteri > Cypriniformes > Gobionidae > Paracanthobrama > Paracanthobrama guichenoti. Next base: position 14,480,155 of record CM031966.1, on the reverse strand, counting down.
TCTTTTCAAGTGACTATTTTATATAGGCTTTAAACTACCTTCATAATGTGATAGTTCTATTTGTAAAATAGTATTTAAGTTATAGCCAAATTTTCTTATCAAGTAGTCAGTAACTTTACTCTCTTTTCAAATACACTTTTAAAACACTTTAAAATTACCTTGATAATAATTAACAGTTTTTTTAATGTACATACCTCTACATCAGGTGGTATGTATTAATGTATTAATTTGTTTTCTGTCTATAAATGTTATCCAAACAGTTGTTCCCTTGTTTAATAAAACATATAATACACTCACCTAAAGGATTATTAGGAACACCTGTTCAATTTCTCATTAATGCAATTATCTAATCAACCAATCACATGGCAGTTGCTTCAATGCATTTAGGGGTGTGGTCCTGGTCAAGACAATCTCCTGAACTCCAAACTGAATGTCAGAATGGGAAAGAAAGGTGATTTAAGTAATTTTGAGTGTGGCATGGTTGTTGGTGCCAGACGGGACGGTCTGAGTATTTCACAATCTGCTCAGTTACTGGGATTTTCACGCACAACCATTTTTAGGGTTTACAAAGAATGGTGTGAAAAGGGAAATACATCCAGTATGCGGCAGTCCTGTGGGCGAAAATGCCTTGTTGATGCTAGAGGTCAGAGGAGAATGGGCCGACTGATTCAAGCTGATAGAAGAGCAACTTTGACTGAAATAACCACTCGTTACAACCGAGGTATGCAGCAAAGCATTTGTGAAGCCACAACACACACAACCTTGAGGAGGATGGGCTACAACAGCAGAAGACCCCACCGGGTACCACTCATCTCCACTACAAATAGGGAAAAAAAGGCTACAATTTGCACAAGCTCACCAAAATTGGACAGTTGAAGACTGGAAAAATGTTGCCTGGTCTGATGAGTCTCGATTTCTGTTGAGACATTCAGATGGCAGAGTCAGAATTTGGCGTAAACAGAATGAGAACATGGATCCATCATGCCTTGTTACCACTGTGCAGGCTGGTGGTGGTGGTGTAATGGTGTGGGAGATGTTTTCTTGGCACACTTTAGGCCCCTTAGTGCCAATTGGGCATTGTTTAAATGCCACGGCCTACCTGAGCATTGTTTCTGACCATGTCCATCCCTTTATGACCACCATGTACCCATTCTCTGATGGCTACTTCCAGCAGGATAATGCACCATGTCACAAAGCTCGAATCGTTTCAAATTGGTTTCTTGAATATGACAATGAGTTCACTGTACTAAAATGGCCCCCACAGTCACCAGATCTCAACCCAACAGAGCATCTTTGGGATGTGGTGGAACGGGAGCTTCGTGCCCTGGATGTGCATCCCACAAATCTCCATCAACTGCAAGATGCTATCCTATCAATATGGGCCAACATTTCTAAAGAATGCTTTCAGCACCTTGTTGAATCAATGCCACGTAGAATTAAGTTCTGAAGGCGAAAGGGGGTCAAACACAGTATTGGTATGGTGTTCCTAATAATCCTTTAGGTGAGTGTATATTAAAGCATCTTGTTACCATGGTTTCTACAAAATAAAAATGGAAATCGAGGGTAAGGCAGGTATGACGTCACTGATAGGCGACGCAAGGACATGGTCCGTGTCCTGTTTAAAATTGCTTATTTTTCTGGATTTAAAATTTTTTGGAAACATCTCAACACAAGTCAACAAAATATATAACACTATTCTAGTGGTTTTTGGATATTTTAATCCAAATCTTACATATTGTGCCTAAGACAAATGAACATCAACTGGTACCACCCATCCCACCCACAAATTATGCCTATGGTGTTTATGCTTTTGGTGGTGTGTTCTATCTGACAGTTTTTCATTTAAATTTTTTTTTAATTAAATAAGAAATATTGCAAAATATCGCTTTTCTTACAGGATCGCAATATATATCGTATCATAAACCCTGTATTGTGTTTGTGATACGTACTGTATCACCAGATTCTTGGTAATACACAGGACAAAAACCCATCACCCCACAGTTTGTACTGTATAAAAATCATTATTTCTACAGAAAGTCCACAAAAACCATGGAAACCCAATTACAGTGGCAATGAATGAAGAACTCATTATTTTTATATAGCCTATATAAGCCTATATAAGGCCTTCGGCAGTCGATACTGAAATTTTAAAAACACAACAATACCAGCTGGGGATTCTGCAGTACTGGCAATTTGTGCCAATCACAGATGTCAGTTGAGGGCATGAATGCAATGGCCAACGTTAAAGTTAGTCCAAATCCACTCAATTCCACTAAATGGAAAGGTTTTTGTTCAACGTGAGCTTGAGTTCCCTTTCAGTCAGTCACGTTCGACGTACGTCGGAACTAACCAACGAATTGGGATCTATTTTCGGAGACCAATCTACTTCGAGTGTTTACAAATGAGCCAATAATCATTGGCATGCGGTCCCCGCTCCGCCCGCAACACGGGTATAAATACGGAAGCGGAAGTACCACATATCGCTTTCAACTTCGGAGCCGAACTTCGCTGTTACCAGCCTTTCTTCTTCACTAGTGTTGACTACGAGTAAACTACCAGAGAGGACGCTACTGCTTCGTGAGTGCGGGTGTGATGGCGTGTGAGTGCCTGGCCACTGCAGAAGAATAACAACTCTCCTTACGTCCCGTCACCAGGTGCTGTGCTTCAGCTGAAGGCCGAGTCACTAGTCTCGGCTCCTCAGTTGAAAAAAGCGATATGCGGTACTTCCGCTTCCGTATTTATACCCGCGTTGCGGGTGGAGCGGGGACTGCATGCCATTGATCATTGGCTCATTTGTAAACACTCGAAGTAGATTGGTCTCCGAAAATAGATCCCAATTCGTCGGTCAGTTCCGACGTACGTCTCCGTTCCCTCCTTCAGGGAACGAGGGTTACATACGTAACAGAGATGCTTGTTAATATTTTCATTACAACCAAAGAATAAACATGATGTAAATAAGAGTTTCACTGTGCAGTGCAGACAACTTTTTTGAATATAACAGTCAATGAGCCCACGGTGAACTGAAGTGATCAACAGCTTCAGTGATTATATAGGGAGCACTCTTTGCTCGATTTTTTTAAATAACTCATTCATACAAGTTTCCTTTTACTGAATAATGAGCTGTATAGGAATCTAAATATTGAAAAAGTGTGACGAAGAGAAAGTTTGGACACTACACTGCACCAGTGGGTCGCACAAATAAACAGATCCACTCCGCATTAGCCAGTGGGATCACAGAAAATCAGCAGAGACATGCTATGACAGTTGACAACACTGCTGTAGGAGTAAAGCTGACACATATCAACAGACACTTACTACTGTGCACAGTCGATGAGCTGATACTCGTTTGAGCGCTCGAAACAGGCCTTCACCCCCTCATCATCCCACAGATGCTTTGCATGCTCAAAAAACTCCTGTAAAAAACAGTAACAACACACAATATAAAGTTAACATCTATTTATGTGACAATAATTGACAAACAATTCAAGTAAATAAGGGGAAAAAACTTTCACTCTGCTCAAATATATAAAACACTTTTGACAGTAACAAGCAAATAAACATATACAAAAACATTTCAGCACTAAACGCTGTGATTAACCAACCCCAATTAAGTATTCCAGAGAGCTAAAGATGGGTTAGGACATTTTTGCTGTAAAACTGTACCACTGACAGTTGTCGGAGGCAAAATACCATTTTACTCTACATTATTCTTTGCGTATCAATCTAATTCACCATCTAACTTCTGTTGTTGATCTGTGAAACTAAGGCATATTCTCATGAACTATGATGCTGATGTCTTTGCTAATATGTTTAACACAAACATGGTTATTCATGGTTATTAACGAGCATTAACTGCTCTACGAATCTCGTCTTCTCTCTTTCATTCAATACTTTTTTTTTTTCATTCTCTCTGATCCACTTGCTTATTTAAACTCTGGAATAAAATCAATGAACAAGACTTGCATTAGAATACTACAACTACTACTACTACTACTCCTAATAATAATAAAAATACATTATTATTATTGTTAAAAATGTAAAATTTACAGACAAACAATTAATATTTATTTAGATATATATATATTACAAAACATCACAAGAAAGTTTCTCCGCAACACCACTGGAGTGAGTGCTGACTAGAGGAGAGGGCTTCTGGGAAACATACTTGTTTTTTGTGCCTTTTCCTCAGAGGATACAGACAGCTATACAATAATTAGGTCCCTTGTGAGGACCCATCATATAATCATCACAATACAGCAAAACAAATGGATACAGTGATGCAAAACAAACGCATCACGGCACATGAACAACGCTACACACTCGCTAAGACATTTCACAAACGTCTGGTTGATATGCCATCAATACCTGAGAAAGAAAATCTGCTCCAAAATTGCAAAATAGAATTCAAAATAGAGAGGCCAAATTCTAGGGAAGTCTTTGCAAGGGACTGCATTAGGAGAGTAAATTTAGGGATTACGTGTTCAGTAAAAGGAAAGATGTTGGTAGCTTATGTTAATGTTTAATTTTCAGTTATGTTGGACATTTAGAGTTGTTTCTGTTACTGAATTTTGTGGTTACTATTGTGCTGAAGAGTAGCGCTTGTACTTAGGCTGTGGACACTGAATGTTTTGCTCAGTACTGACACCTGTCTTTACTCAGTGGTTCATTATATACATTGCGCATGATGTATGTGAATGATGAACAACACTGTTAATCCAACTACACTGTACAGAATCAGAAATTTTACTTGAGATAAGTTAATTAAATTGCCTTTAACAAAATTAACAAAATTAGATTTTTGTTTGTAATTAATTTATTCAAAAGCAAAAACTATATTTGGATTTAATAGTAAACATTTGGTTATTTCAAAATGAAATAATAAGGATTTGTAACAAAGTAAAAGATGGTGTATGCTCTTCATAATAAATCATCTTTTTACTTTGTGTGAATGTAAATGATTAATATCAAATCAAAATATAAGGTTTCAACCAAATTGAACATAATTTGAGAAAAACTGAAAATGCGGCTTTAACAAATTAGAGTAATTTATTTAAGTTGGTCCAAAGTATCATGAAAAAGAATCATGAAAAGTCATGAAAAAGAGCTCAGTGCTGACTGACACACATCCAAAGTGTGCGCTCAGTTTTCACATAAACACAGTCGGTTATGTCTTAAATAAAAGTATTCTGTCTGTGCATTCGGTCTTAAAGTGACAGCAGCCTAATAAACAAAAAAGAAAATCACTCACTACTCTAGACTGAATACATGTATGTCTTTAATAAAAATGTATTTATATTTAATTCAGATAGACTATGCAGTGTTTTATTTTTTACATTTGATAATTCAATTTCTGTAGGGTATTTCTTACATGTTAAATAAACCCACTGTACCTGAAAGTTTATTTAATCTGTATATTTGTATTTGTCCTATTGTTTATATTATTTGCTTCATTGTTCTTATTTTTAATGAATAAAATAAACAAAATGACTGTATTGTGATATATATCATTATTGTGAAATAATATCAAATAATGTTCATATCAACCACCCCTAACAGACACACAGAAATCAGTTTCTACAAAAGCTTTCTTCACAGAGAAACACAAGGACATAAAACAGAAGCATTGTGTTTGTAACAACAGCATTTTCCCCCTGTTACACAAACTTCTTCACAGTCAGAGAGGATGAGATCCCTTTGGAAAATTCAGTGTGATGAGCTGGTGCACTCAGGGAGAGCGAACAAAAGGAAAACATGAAAACAAACCGTAACGACTATTAGTGGCCTTTCATTTAGCACAGACGTTCTCTACCTGCACCTTCATTAGTTAGAGAGGAAGCCAAAAGAGTCATTAGGAGGGAGTTAAGTGGGGTGCTTGCGACCCTCCAGAGAGCGTGTTAATGACAACCTGAGCTCACTAGAGCCTCCCAGATGCCCGGCGCTACTGTCACCACTGAGCGCAATAGACACACCCTGGGACTCACACATACACACACCTGTACAGTGTGAAACACAGGCTTGTCTGGTTGCACACAAATGCTGTGCACAGTATCATAGACAACAAAAACACAAGCAAGTGAACATGATAATACAACAAATGACAATCTCACAGCACTGTTACGGAACTGCAAATTCTTTATACCAGAGTGCTTTTCTGCTAATATACCCTATTTTCAGTCTTAGGCATTTTATTATTTTCACACTATTTTTTTTTTAAAGAAAGAAAGTTATTTATATCTTTTGCTGTAGTGCCAGTAGGAAATTTCAGTTTACATTTCCAAACATTCCTTTTGCCATTAATTGTAATAATCCAGTGTGATTTTTGTATGCACAATGAGTCTCACAAGGGATCTGATCTCATCATCATCGGGATTGCATTAAGGAACAGAAAAAACTAAGACAGACGAAATCCAGAAGAACTGTGGTAAGTGTACCTAGAGCAAAAGCTGTTTTAAATGCAAAAGGTGGTCACACCAAATATTGATTTAATTTCATTAATAGAAGTTAATTTATAAATAAAATCTATTTTTGACATTATTTTTGAAAGCATCCACACTTAACAGCATTTTTTCACAAGTGCCTAAAACTTTTCACTGTACTCAACTCTCTACAATACTCCATTTACTCTATACTCTATCTATACTCTACTAAATGTAATACTCATGTATGTATCTCATAGGTTTTCCCATTTGGCTTTAACTTTCTATCAGTTAGTACTGGCTGCAGATAAAGTACTAATTGTTGGTGATTTTAATATCCATGTAGATAATGAAAAAGACGCATTGGGATTAGCATTTAGAGACATTCTAAACTCTATTGGAGTAAGGCAATACGTGTCAGGACCCACTCATCACCTTAATCATACTCTAGACCTAATACTGTCAAATGGAATAAATGTTGATACCGTTGAAATTCTGCAGCAAGGCGACGACATCTCAGATCATTACCTAGTATCATGTATACTTAATTTAGCTAAGGCTGCAAAGCCGTCCCCTCGCTTCAAATATGGCAGAACTATCACTGCTGCCACTAAAGATTGCTTTTTAAATAATCTTCCTCATCAGTTTCATCTCCTCAGCATCCCAGATAGCCTAGAGGAACTCGATTTTGCAACAGAAACTATTGACTCTCTTTTTTCCAGCACTTTAGACACAGTTGCTCCCCGGCGCTTAAAGAAGATTAAAGAAAATAGTCCAACGCCGTGGTACAACGAGCACACCCGGGCCCTTAAAACAGCAGCCAGAAAAATGGAGCGCAGCTGGAAGAAAACAAAATTAGAGGTTTTTCGTAATTCATGGAAAGAGAGCATGTTCGCATACAGAAAGGCCGTAAAAACTGCTAGATCTGCTTATTTCTCGACTCTCTTAGAAGAACACAAACATAACCCTAGGTATTTATTTGATACAGTGGCTAAGTTAACCAAAAATAAAGCTTCTACTTCTGATGGTTGTAAACAGCACAGCAGTAATGACTTTATGAACTTCTTTACGTGTAAGAACGATAATATTAGGAAGAAAATTATAACCATGCAGCCGTCTACTACAGTGTCACATCAGACAGAGCATTGTTGTGTCACTGAGAAAAAATTACATTCATTCACTGCTACAGGAGAGGAAGAATTGGCTATTTTATTTTATTTGTTTATTTGACAGGGACAGTGTACATTAATTGACATTGCTGTAAATGCACCAGAATTAGCCAAAAGGCTATTTTTCATCCGTTGTCCCAGGACAGATCTTAAAATTGTCTACCTAAAAACACAATAAAAAGATTACATAGAACAATACAATAAAACAGCAGTAAAACAGATATAACTCTTCAAAACCTGTTGCTAAGTACAAGCTAAACTTGTTAAATTATCTAAATCAACAACATGTATGCTCGACCCTATACCGACTAGGCTATTAAAAGAGATGCTACCAGAGGTCATAGATCCTCTTCTTAATATCATTAACTCATCTTTGTTATTAGGATATGTACCAAAAACCTTTAAGTTGGCTATTATCAAACCACTTATTAAAAAACCTCAACTTGATCCTACAGAATTAGTCAATTACAGGCCGATCTCAAATCTACCCTTCCTGTCAAAAATAGTGGAAAAGGCAGTGTCTTCACAATTATGTTCCTTTTTAGAAAGAAATGGTATCTGTGAGGATTTCCAGTCAGGATTTAGACCGTATTATAGTACTGAGACTGCTCTCATCAGAGTTACAAATTATTTACTCTTATCATCCGATCGTGGTTGTATCTCTCTATTAGTGTTACTCGATCTTAGCGCTGCATTCGATACTATCGACCACAACATTCTTTTGAATAGACTCGAAAATTATGTTGGCATTAGTGGAGCTGCATTGGCATGGCTTAAATCATACTTATCTGACCGTTATCAGTTTGTAGCAGTAAATGAAGAGATGTCACACCGATCACACGTTCAGTATGGAGTACCGCAGGGCTCAGTGCTAGGACCGTTGCTCTTCACCCTGTACATGGTACCACTGGGAGATATCATTAGGAAGCATGGCGTTAGTTTTCACTGTTATGCTGACGATACTCAGCTCTATATTTCTTCACGCCCTGACGAAACTTACCAATTCACAAGATTAACAGAAAATGCATAGCTGATATAAAACATTGGATGTCTAGTAATTTCCTGCAACTTAATTCAGAAAAAAATGAATTTTTAATTATTGGACAAAAAAACTCTGCAAGTAGTAACCTAGAATACTGTCTAACACTCAATGGCTGCTCTGTCAAGTCCTCGTCGTCAGTTAGGAACCTGGGTGTGCTCTTTGATACCAATCTTTCATTTGAAAGCCACGTTTCTAACATCTGTAAAACTGCATTCTACCATCTTAAAAATATATCTAAATTACTGCACATCCTTTCAATGCAAAATGCTGAACAGTTAATTCATGCGTTCATGACCTCAAGGCTAGATTACTGTAATGCTTTACTGGGTGGTTGCCCTGCTCGCTTAATAAACAAACTCCAGCTGGTCCAAAACGCAGCAGCTCGAGCTCTTACTAGAACAAGGAAGTATGACCATATTAGCCCGGTTCTGTCAACACTGCAATTTTAAAATCTTGCTTATTACTTACAAAGCACTAAATGGTTTAGCTCCCCAGTACTTGAGCGAACTCTTAATGCATTATACTCCATCACGTCTATTGCGGTCTCAAAACTCTGGCCAGTTGATAATCCCTAGAATATCAAAATCAACTGCAGGTGGTCGATCCTTTTCCTATTTAGCGCCTAAACTCTGGAACAGTCTTCCTAGCATTGTTCGGGAAGCAGACACACTCTGTCAGTTTAAATCTAGACTAAAAACGCATCTCTTTACTATGGCTTATACATAAAACATTATCAATTTCTATTATTCAAATCAGTAAATGATTGTTAGGCTGCATTAACTAGGTCAGCCTGGAACCGGGAACACTTCCCATAACACCTGATGTACTCGTTACATCATAAGAAGAATGGCATCTATGCTAATGTTAGTCTCTCTGTTTATCCCGAGGTTTACTGCAGTCAGCCGGATCCGGGCCGTATCCAGATCAGATGGTGGACCAGCGCCTGGACATGACCAACGCATCCCTGAAATTTCTGCAGAGAGCATGTCAAATAAACCCCCATCGACCACGATATCCTCATTAAACCCGTCTTCGGCGTGACGACTCCAATCTTTCGAATAATCTTACGAATATCTATTTACCTAATATGAATTAAGACCTGCTATGTTGCCAGAATTATAAATCATACACTGTTTGTTCATCGGCCAGAGGAGAACAGGCACACCAGCTGAGCCTGGTTTCTCCCAAGGTTTTTTTTCTCCATTCTGACCCTGAAGGAGTTTTGGTTTCTTGCCACCGTTGCCTCTGGCTTTTGGCTTGCTCAGTTGGGGACACCTAAATTTCATCTATATTACCGATCTGCCCGCATTGACACTATATGATACTGGAAATTAGCTGGATAACATCACCGTTTCACCAGAACGGCTGTACAAATTCTGTTGCATTATTTTCCTGTTAACAATGTGAAGCTGCTTTGAAACCATTGGACTTGTTAAAAGCGCTATATAAATAAAGGTGATTTGATTTGATTTAACCTCGTCTACTGCACAACATACAACATTAAATTAAGATAAAGTTAAAATTAAGATAATAAAGTTTGGTACTACACAGAAACCATCAATCCATCAAAGTGGATGGATAAATAATCTGCTAATGTGCAATATTTGTAGTGTTTTATGATAAACTGAATGCTACACCTGCTTAGCATTTCTTATGTAAGCATGTCTCATTCTTTATTGTTATATAAAATACCCAGAGCTGCATAAAAAACACATATAGAGCATATATCGTCGTAATCAATTATATATTTGGCTTCAAGATTCATCTGTAGAAACGTTTCACTCAATTGTTTATGGAACCATGCGGAACTCAGAACAAGGAAATTAACACAATTTCGTCATTCAGAAGGGCAGGATTTATGATGATCACATAATATGATTGACAGCTCTAGAGCGAATGAGCTCTCTGACTAATAACGGACATGCAAGGAAGAAAACAGCACTCTGTACCTACATATTCACACTCAGTGTAACTCATCATATAGCATTCAAGTATAATATGACAACAGAGAGCAGCAAGCATGCAAGGTTGTCATGGCAACCAGATACATTGCATACAGATTAAAATGCTGCATTGAGCCTATTTTGCAGCACTAAACTTAGCAATAAACTCACCCACTTTATTATAACAGACATTTGTTAGGCACGTATAGCTGACTCAGCTGATCTGTAATCTTTCCAACAATTCTAGTATAGTTAACCAGTGTGCAAATGTGCAGTTCATCTCAGCCAAATTACGGATCTTTATCTTTAGTAATTTAAATACAGTGACAAATATGCCATCACCGTAACATCTATCCTTTCTCTACACTGTTTACTCTCTAGGGTCACAGGTCAGCTGGAACCTACATTCATAAACAATTATTCTTTAACCGCTGATTTGACGCTAGCAATGAGCATCATCTATCATTATCGACAACAACCACCCATCTTCAAGTATGTGTTACTTCATTTTGTAGGGAGGGAATAATAATTCAAGCAATAATCCTCCCCTCTCATGGAGTCTAACTTTAATGCACGATGCATAACATCAGTTTTCTACCTCATCAATTGCCTCACCAGGAAACAGCATTCCCCATCATAAACTGAAGTTCGCTATCTCCGCCAAGTAAGGAGCCACTCTCTTCAAACACTAAGGTGTACCACCTCTTCCAACCCTTTAGGGAGGCACACTCCCTGATCTAACTTAGAAGTGAACATACTAAACCTCAGTGTGGTTTGCTTGGAAGCTGAACCCTCCAGAGCCTCTACAAATAATCTTGCATAGTGGTCCTGATTGGAGCCTAAGTAAATTTCAGGCAGACCACGGTGTGACAGCCAGCCATTAGCTGGTGCTCAGCTGATTCGTAACTCCTCCTCCCTGTTCAGATTCTTTATTATTTTTCGGTAACACTTTACAATAAGACTCCATTAGTTAAAGCTGCAGTCCATAACTTTTTTTGGGTTAAAAAAGATCCAAAATCAAATTTTGAGCAAGTGCATAACCATCCAGTGTTCAATCTCCTTACTAGGGCTGCATGAGTTGGGGAAATATCTAATTGACATTATTCTGGTTAAAACTGCGATTTAAAAATAATTATTATGATTATTATTATTGCCAAATAAAAAAATATATATATTTTAAATATATTAAATAAATAGAGTATTTAAGAATAAATATAACAATATAATAATAGTAATAATAATAATAATATCTTACAGAAAACCTGTTTTTACAAAAAAAACTGCTGGGTTACCTGTTAATTATGTTAAAATTTATTACAATTTATTTAGAGAGACATATTATTTTTCTTATTTTTTTACCCAAAAGAGTCACTCACACTGGAAGCCAGAGGGCGCCCTCGAGCAGAAACGCCACATTTGCCTCAGAGAAGTAATCATTTTCAGGAAATCTCTAATGTGAAGCTAGCGCTATAGGCTGAATAAAAAGAAGATAGAAACGATTTGACTGATTAAACATGAAGACAGTAAACACGACTGCATCAAGATATGGTGTATTTGAGTTCTTCAAGCCTTCTTGTGTATTTTCATAATAATAAAGTATACAGTGCTGATTGACATAGACTTTATCACTGTATAGAATACTATAAAATAATGCATTCTGTGATAAGAAGCCACATCAGCTCACAAACACTCGACTGACGATATGAAGTGAGTTAAAATCGTGTTATTAAACATTATATTTAGTTGAACAGGTTTATGAACACTTCACATTACTCATTTGTGAAGATGTTTGACACATTGCTTTTTCAAACGCACGTTTCTAAACGACTCAAATGTGCAGTGCTTTCAGATGGAGCAGCATTTACTCCTGATCACAGAGCCGCTCTTCACTGATAGTATATTTATTTAATTAAATATTTGCGCTTTCATAATCGCACATAACCCAAATCGTGATTGCGGTTCGATTACAATTAATCATGCAGCCCTACTCCTTACCTTAGCCTGATTCACAACGGTAACCTTGTAATATGTGTTATAATTTGAGTGGTACTGGTGGATTTCCGCGGGAAACTGCAATTCCTGGTTTCAAACAGTGATGGCAACAAAGAGGCAAAACTTACAGACTGCAGCTTTAACATTAGTTATACCACAGTCTCTCTGAATACTCAATTCTGATTGGCTGGAAGGTGTGCAATAAAACCGTTTAATGCACAGGTAGTTCCAAGTCAGTTGAATCACCATTCTATATTAATGCGCTGTTTTCATTGAAGTGTGCGCCGCACACACATACGTCACTCGCATACAGAGAGTGGAGATCACCCTGCACACACACAGAAAAAATTCAGGAGCACAGAAACTTATCAATGCTGTCCCGAGACTTTTAGTAATAAAATAGCTTCGCTACTGAATCACTACATTATGTATTTCTCAGCAATGATGGGGTTACATCGCTATTTTGAAGTAATTAAATGCACAGCTTCGTTGTTAATAGAGAGATGCTGAACAGGTACGAATCTCTCTCTCTCTCTCTCTCTCTCTCTCTCTCTCTCTCTCTCACGATAATTAATTCAAATAAATGCTATAATTCATTAATTCAAATGTAATCTTACGCACTGCTTTATCTGTGTCTGATTCAAAGGGCAGAATGCTAGATCTAACGAGCCATAACTGACGAAAATAACCGCCAGTTATACCTTCCGGTCAAATATTGCACTACAAACATTAATAACAGCTTTAAGTTGTCAATGCTAACAAATGACCCTAAGCAGGATAATCCACGGCTAGCTGTGCATTAAACAATTTTAATGCACTATGCGGAGGCAACCACCCTCTGCTTCACTTTGGGCAGTTCTTTGCCTCCACGTCGTGCATTAAAATCGTTTCATGAACAGCAAGCCGTGGATACATGCACTTTTATAGACTTCAAAAACGAAACAACAATTCACTGCCATTTTAAAGCTTGGAAGAGCCAGGACTTTTTTTAATATAACTCCCGATTTTATTCGTCTGAAAGAAGAATGTCATATGCACCTAGGATGACTTGAGGGTGAGTAAATCATGGGCTAATTAAAATTTTTGGGTGAACTAACCCTTTAACTAATGAGACTTATTTCAATATTGTGATAATACCGTTTATCATGATAAAAGCTTCAGCAATTATCGCAACATGAAAATTTGATGCTGTCACATGCCTAGTCCACAGAGATATACTGTATCTTATCTATTCAGCTCATTGTTGCTCTATCCTGTCCAAACTCAATACAGTACAGCTTTCCTGTAGCTCAAACAATAAGAGCGTGGCGCTAGCAACACCAAGGTCATGGGTTCGATTCCCAGGGAAAGCAAGAACTGACAAAATGTAAAAATGTGTACCTTGAATGCAATGTAAGTCGCTTTGGATAAAAGCGTCTGCCAAATGCGTTAATGTAATGTAATGCAATATTACTACAGCATGGAATTATGTAACTGTTATAAAATTTCTGGTTAATTATAAAATTTCTCCTTTCGGGAGGAGATTTGCACGTGAACAGCTTGGAAGCTGAACCCTTCAGAGCAAAGCCTGCTCTGAATAAACTATTATTCAGAGCCTCTACAAATAATCTTAATCAAATAGAATGGTCCAGGCTGAAATACATGTATGAATGTAAAAATGTAAACGTTACAATATAAGTGATAGATTTTAACTTGTTAATTGGGTAACACTTTATAATAACTGCATGCTATGTATCATTAGTTAAGCATTAGTTAATAGTTAATTCATAATTTATAAAGCATTAATAGATATTAATAAGCAGTTTATAAATATAGCTATAAATGCTTTATTCTTTATTTATAAGCATATCTATAATGTTTAATAACTGTATTTTCATACTTTATTAATGATCAATTGATCATTTCTAAATTAAGCAGTGGTTCATAAGATAATTTAGAAAGTTTAAGTCAATTATTAATAAACTATTTAAATGTACATTTATAAATCTTATTATTTAGACATATAATAATAGTTACTCAGAGTGTTAATAAATGATTTATTAACATGTATTCCTACTGTAATTCATGATTAATTCAGGTAATTATAAAACATTTAGTATTTTTGTGAGCTCATCTTAAGTAAGGATTATTTATGCCTTGTAAAGCTTTTACAAAGAAGAATTAAAGGCTCAGTTATATTCTAAACATAAAAAGAAAACAAACACAACACAAAGAGATACAGAACATATAAATATTTATTTCAAAATGCAAAAAGTTAACTGTACAACTGGTAACTTGACATAAAATGAAAAATAAACCTCATGTCATAGAAATCAAAATTCATGTACACCTCCAGAAAACATAACTGTGCAGTTAAATAACTTGATCTGTTATAAAAATTAATTTCTGTAAAGTGTAAACATTGCGGACTAAAATGTACCAGTGCCAACACTGGATTACAGGAGTGCCAAAATACAATAAATATTTTTTTATAAAACAACAATTATATAATAAAATATTTCACAGTGTCAAAACTACACTGTGCAGCGGATAACTGAGCCTTTAAATCTCCTTTGTAAAAGCTTTACGAGGCATAAATAGTCCTCACTTTAGATGAGTTCACAAAAATAGTTAACTGACAACTACTAAATGTTTTATAACTACCTGTATTAATCATGAATTATAGTAGGAATACATGTTAATAAAGCATTTATTAACACACTGAATAACTTTTACTATATGTCTAAATAATATGTATTAATTAGTATGTACATTAAACTAATTTATTAATCATTTACTTACACTTTCTAAATGATCTTATGAACCACTGAAAACTGTTTTGTAAATAATGTAATACTTAATTTAGAAATGATAAACTGATCATTAATAAAGTTTGAAAATACAATTATTAAACACATTATAGATATGCTTATAAATCAAGAAAAAGCATTTAGGCTATATCTTTATTTATAAATTGCTTATTAATGTTTATTAATGCTTTATAAATGATGAATTAACTATTTACTAATGCATAACTAATGATTCATAGTATGCAGCTATTATAAAGTGTTACCATTAAGTGTACAACAGAACATTTAAACATTTAAAACACAACTTTTTTAAAACAAAACTTTAATAAAAGTGTATTTCCTTATTAACAACTACAGAATGTGATGCACCTATTGATAAATGCAACTTCTTTGTGTTTGCCCTTTTCAGACTGAGATCAGATGCAATTTAAAATATAACATATAAAAATAACAATTTAAAGCACATTTAAAATAATAAACAAACAAACTGGTATCGTGATTACAATAACTCTGTTTAATGGTAAAACATCTAAATGCAAAACATCTAAATGTTGTTGCATCTGTGATGTAACAACATCCACTGTTCCTCTAAAATTCATACACAAGTTCAGTGTGGACAGGCTTTTTGTCTGTGTGTCGGAGGGGAAAAGTAGGGCTGAGCGTTATCCAGTTTAATGCTTAGTTAACACATGTCTTACATAATACTGTATTCACTCATCTCTAATAATTACTAGGGCTGCCACTGAATAAAGATTTTCCTAGTCGACAGTTAGTCGTTCATTTAAGCCATTAGCAGCGGCAAACATTGCAAGTTTTCAGAGATCAGAATGTAAATTAAATAAATGAAGCATAATATAAATAACATTATCTTAAAAAAATGAAATTTAACGAAAATATTCTTAAATGAAGGACATAAGTAGGCTTAGAAATTATAAACAAAATAATAAATAAATATACAGCAAACTGAAATACTTAATAGAAAAATATCAGTGCATACATCAGGTCAACTAGTTAATGTTAGAGCGAGTGGCAATTTTTTTTTAGTATTAGTACCACTACTGTTATTATTATCATTATTATTAATGTTATCTATTATTATTATTGATATTACTATTGCCGTCTACACAACTTATCACCATCTTTAGTATCATTATTGTTATTATTACTGTTATTATTTTTACTGATATTACTGTTGCCGTCATCACAAAATATTATCATTATTATTATACATGCTATTACTATTTAAATACTTTCTACTATTACTACTATTATTTGTCATTTCTGCATGTCGTTTAATAGGCTTGTCGTTTTGCTGTTACTATTACTGCTGATTTATTGTTGTTTTTGTGTTTTGTTGTGTTCTGTGTTCACTCTATGTTGTAAGTTTGCAAGAAAAAAAAAAGATAGGTAACAGCCTGCTAAATAAAATAAAATAATCAAATGTAAAATAAAAATGCATAGTCTTACAGTACACATTAAAAATGTATTTATATATAGAAATATGGTTCCACTTTATATTAGGTCGCCTTAACTATATGCACTTCCATCAACAAATAAGTACAGTGTCTTTTTTGTGATCATATTGCTTTGCAAAACACTTTTGCTGATACTGAGGTGAGATATGGGTAAAGTTAGGGACAGGTGTGGTGTTATGGGTAAATTGAAGGGTAGGGTTAGGTGTAAGGGAAGTGTCAACAGTATAATTACAAATGTAACTACAGAAATTAATTACAGATGTACATGCAGGTAATTTTTTAAATGTAATTACAATGTAAAAACATGTATGTACACAATAAGTGCATTGTATCAAATATTTAATTTAAATGTTAGTACATAGTAGTTAAGGCCACCTAATATAAAGTGGGTCCATAAATATAGATCAGTGAGTGATTTTCCTTTGTCATTTGTTGTTAATTCTAATTAATGACAAACTGCAGCAGGTATAATAGGCTGCTGTACGTATGCGTTAGGCGCATACCATATTTATTGATCTCGCAATGGCCAATCAGAGGTGTTTAAATTAAAATCCAATCACCGCTCAAAACAATTAATCAAAATGGGCTATTCAGTGAAATCTATTCAAAAACAAAAAAGTCCACTATAATGACTTGTATTTTGCCCAGTAGGAGGATCAACATAAGCCCAGTAAGAGGATCAAAACTAGCCAAACAATGCAAAAAATATTGGAGTCAAGTCAATATTGATGACTGTAACTCTGCCTCTAAATTATTTCTAGCCTTCAACATTTCTAACCTTCCTTTTACCTTTTCTAAAATCCTTTCCCAATCTTTTTCAACATAGAATTGATACCAAGATAAACTAACAGATACCTGAAGATGCACCTATGGCACATCTAATTATACTATAGCCTCTGATGAGCACATATTCCAAACAATATATCGTGCAGCCCTAGTGACAATCTGTCACGATCCCAGCCTGTGTTTCCCTGTCTTGTGAGGACTTCTGTTATTTCCTGTCTTGTGCTATGTGTTGTAGTCCTTTTATAGTTTTTCATGTTGATTAGTTTTCCCAGGTGTTTCCCATTTACCACACCCCCTTGTTATCTTGTTAACCTTGTATCCCTTTGTGTATATACACCCCATTGCTTCCATTGTTGGGTGTCGGTCATTATGCTCCTGTATGTGTGTTCTTGTCGTTGGTCTCCTGTCAGTTCTCTGTGGATTATGCTCTTGTTCCCAGATTATCTGTCTGTATGTTTTTGAATAAATGTTTTGTGCTGGCATTTGGATTCTCACTGTGCCTCATCCCTGCTCACATGTAACACAATCCCAACCTGATGTGCATAAATAAAAAAATAAATAAAAAAAGACACACCTGACCCGAGACAGACCAGATAAAATTAAACCCAAATCTGACCTGACAGAAATTATTTTCTAACACAACTGGAACCGAATGTAAAAAGCAGTGAAATATGAACAGCCTGCAGTAACACCTATATGATACCCCTCATGAACTTCAAGTTCATTTTATGAAGTATACTTAAATAATGTTCAAGTGTATTTTTAAGTATACTTTATGTAGTAAGTATACTAATATCAACATACAAGTAGTAAATTTGTAAGTATACTATTTCAATACTGCTTGGGACTAAATTGGCCCACTTTTTAGTATATAAAAGTTTACGTTTAAGTGTGCTATAAGTGTAACAATAGTAAACTTTTAAGTGCACAACTAGTTCACAACTACATTTTTCATTTGTATTGCATCTGTACTAAATGTGAACTTATAAGTATACTAGTAGTTTACTATTTTAATACACATTTTTTTAGTTTATGAAAGTACACTCAGTAAACTACTAGTTTTGTGTAAAGCATTAAGAATTCTTCTATCGCTTGTATCGCTTCTTCACCTGTGTTTTGATCCGGTGATTCTGTACTCTTTCAGAAGATGCATAATAGCACCCCCTACAGTATAAGATCAAAAGATTGAGTATAAATATAGGCCAAATTTACCAAGCCCTTTCTGCCAGTATAAGTCAAGTATACTTAAGTGCAATTTTAAGAATATTTCTGAGAAGAACAAAGTATAATTCTGAGAAGTACAAACCGATTCCAAAATCGGGTTCATTGAGTGCATGTGGCATGGGCAGTTTACACATCTGGAAAGGCACCATCAATGCTGAAAGGTATATCCAAGTTCTAGAACAACATATGCTCCCATCCAGACATCGTCTCTTTCAGGGAAGACCTTGCATTTTCCAACATGACAATGCCAGACCACACACTGCATCAATTACAACAGCATGGCTGCGTAGAAGGATCCGGGTACTGAAATGGCCAGCCTGCAGTCCAGATCTTTCACCCATAGAAAACATTTGGCGCATCATAAAGAGGAAAATGCGACAAAGAAGACCTAAGACAGTTGAGCAACTAGAAGCCTGTATTAGACAAGAATGGGACAACATTCCTATTCCTAAACTTGAGAAACTTGTCTCCTCAGTCCCCAGACGTTTGCAGACTGTTATAAAAAGAAGAGGGGATGCCACACAGTGGGAAACATGGCCTTGTCCCAACTTTTTTGAGATGTGTTGATGCCATGAAATTTAAAATCTACTTATTTTCCCCTTAAAATTATACATTTTCTCAGTTTAAACATTTGATATGTCATCTATGGTATTGTATTCTGAATAAAATATTGACATTTGAAACCTCCACATCATTGCATTCTGTTTTTATTCACAATTTGTACAGTGTCCCAACTTTTTTGGAATCGGGTTTGTGTGTATTTGACTGTTTAAGCACAATGAGCTGTGAAAAATAACTCAATTTAGTACTGACAGGCAGCTTTATGTGCACGCACTTTGGGTGTGAGCACAAAATGTGCGGGAATCAGTAAAATTATGCACAATAAGCGCAATCCACACCAAAATTCAAGCCCTGCAACACCAACAATACTCATCCAGAGGAAATTAAATGATTGAGGGGATGCAGGTTTGACTTCCATAGGAAGGACCATCAAAATGTCTGGTTACCAACATTCTTCAAAATAACTTATTTTGTCTTGAACAGAAGAAATAAATTCATACAGGTTTGGAACAACTTGAAGGTGAGTAAATTATGACAGAATTTTCATTTTTAGGTGAACTATCTCTAAGTTCTTTGCAAATACACAACATGCAGATCTAACAAGTTTCTTCTAGATTTACAGACATTTTTTAGAACCTATTATTTATATTCTACAGTACAAAAAAATCTGTCAATATTAAGTAATTCATCTCTGTCACTCTCCTTCTGTCCAGTTTTACTGTTGCAGAATGTATGACAGTATGAAAATGTCACAATGCACTGCCTCTCTTTTAGCTTAAGATTATTTATGATAAAGTTCTTTCCCTATATTTCATTCCACCCTCACTGAGAATTTTCTCTTCTGGCAGACACATGCTTTGGTTCAGAAGGATGGAGGACCCCCTCTGCTCTTATCTGCCCAGCGCTTGGCCAGCATTTTTACTAACAAAAATCAATATACCATTACATAAAGAGCCTAATTAATGGAGACAGCACTGCGGCCCAAACACACACACATGCACAAACCCCATTATATCAACTCATATACACACCTCAAAAAAACTTTCGAACAAGATTTAGACGTCTTTCTCTTTAATAACATACAATGGGCCTCATTCATGAAACACAAGCAGAATAATTTTTATTTAAATGCAATTCTGACATAAATTTTTCAGATTTATGAAAGTGTTTTTCAAAATTTTTGTTGATATGAAAGACAATTACACTTAACTAAGCGAAATGGTGTGTAAAACATCTGAAAGTTTTGTGTTCTTTTAGGCAAACTGATGACATTGCATTTTGATAACATAATAATATTTCACGAGTTTGTTTGCCTATTATACAGTTTGGTACATACCTCGTTTTTAAAATCACGGGAGAAAACTAAACATAAAATTTCTTCTTTTTTAATAAACAGTGATTTACTGAACAAATTGTGTCTCTGTGTCTAAATTAATTAAATTATATTTAAAAGTTTCTTAAGGATAAAAAAATCTTTGCTAATACTGTAAACTATATAGGCAGCACTTACTTGTACATTAATATAATATTAAAAGTTAACAACAGAGCCCAAACTATTAGCCTAAATTCAGTTGCTATTTATTTTTAGATATAATAATACAAACCAGAAATAATACTCAAATAACAAATTGTGTGAGGCAAAAACATAAGGCAGTTTTTGCATTAACTTCTAAATTTAATTATAAAATTATGTTTTACTCCAATTTATTTTTTAAATATAATCATTTACACAGTGGCTGTCATTTTCATTACAGATTTATTTAAGCATGCATTAAATAATCAAGACATCACTAATAGGTTAAGTAGAATATAAGAATATAATGAATATATAGGCTAATATAGTGCATATATTTAGCGAAAGAGTTCATTTCTCTGGCAAACTAACAAGCTATGGACACTGAATGACTTGCCTGAGGAAATTGCTACATGACATATTGCTTACAAGCTGTTTTATTGACGTCTTTCTGCCGTTGAAACACTGATTGAATGATTATACAAGATATGATACGTTTCAGTAAGTTAAAGTACTGTACCTTTCAACATTCCTTCAGATGTTCATCCATGTTTATTCTGTAACTAGTATTAAAGGGGTCTTATTATGCCCTTTTCAGAAGTCTTAATTTAGTTTTGGGGTGTACTAGAATATGTTTTTGTGCTTGATTGTTCAAATGAATGCATTTTTTTTCATATATTTTACATTTTTACAGCACCTCTCTCCCCAATCTGGCTCGAACACGCTGATTTCGATGAAGCCCCTCCTTCCAAATGTGCTGTGATTGGTTAGCTGGCCCAGTGTGTTGTGATTGGCAGTGTTTAGTGCTCCATAACTGCGAGTTCTTCTCTAGTGTAAATATTAAGAATTGTGTCCATTTCAAACCAATTCGGGCCCGATTCAGACCCAGACAATGTTAATGAACAGGAGGATCGTCCAGAACGGATTTTATGAAGACTTTGCAAGCATGGATTTCACTTGTCATTTTTTTCTGTTCGCAAAGAAACTCTGGGTAAATGCAGCGCTCTTAACTGTCACTTTTTACCCAGCTGTCCAATCACAGTGGAGGAGGGGCGGGACAAATACCACACCGACGAGCAAAGTTAATATCGCTAGTATTATTGCATTTTTATATTCACTAATTGTTTATAAAACAAACTACCTGTGAAATCAGATAGTACTTCCGCAGACATTCTGTATCATAGGCGCACAATCGACAAACTTTAAGCCCTTGATTTCAAACTAAGCTGTGCTATATCCAGTCAGTCCCTCCAGAAAAACATGATTAGGCAATCACAGAATTCAATGCATAATCAGCCAAAGTCCGCATATTTATGCGGGGGGCCGCATTTTTTCAAAAACGCTGCACTTTCGCCGCATAAATTGCCGATTTCTGCGCGCAAAATATACGGGCTTGCATGATTTCATAATCTCCGCATTTTCGTTTAAAGGTGCCCTAGAAGTGAAATAACATAGTGAAATAACAAGAGTTCAGTACATGGTAATCACATACAGTGAGTCTCAAACACCATTGCCTCCTCCTTCATATGTAAATCTCGTTTGTGAAAAACACCACGGAAAAATAGGCGAATCTCAACATAACACCAACTGTGACGCAATCGCTGGGATCATTAATATGTACACCCCCAACATTTGCATATGCCAGCCCATGTTCAATGTCAGGCGGAACTGCAGCCGAATCATCGGGAGTTCTGCAGGTAAACAAGCATCACGCGTCAACCTTCCCACAGATAAAAAATGTCTACAGGCATGGATGATGTTGATTTATAATCGGATACCGCAGCAATTTAAATTCAGAATTGTTTGTTTGCTCTGCCCATTTCACCACGGACAGTTTTTCAAACCTGGGACAATATGAAGCAGGCTTTGCTCAGCGTCTAAAACTGAAGAAAGGAGCAATTACAACTATATTCCTGCAAGCAGTAAGTAGTGATTTTATCCACTTATTGACTGTCTAAACAATTTCTGATTAAACTGAACGTTTCTCAGAGACAGCATTGTCTAGATAACGCAAGATGCTAGTACAGTAACAATAGGAAACTCCAAGTACCATACATACCTAAATAGTGTGTATAATGACAAAGGTTAATATAATTTCCTGCCAGTGTTGTCATAAATTACAAAATACAACCGCAGATACTTATGTCGTACTACGTTAGTTTAGTTGCTTACAGATAGCTCACTCGATCCTTCTAGCTAACGTCACCTTCTCCACGATATAAGTTAAAACGATAGGCTTCTATTCATTTTGTTAATAAATAAATCAACTTTTAAATCAGTACTCTGTCAAACTGTAACGTTACTGTATAAACAATATATTTACGCACTACTCAGTTCAGTTCGTGATTTAAAGTGAAGAAGCTATCATTGTAAAATCATACAGGGACACATTACAATAATTAAAATGTTTTTACAGTGCTAAGAATGCTAAGAACAAAGTTGTGACTTCTGACGTGTAAAGTTGATGCTATATGCAAGTTATCGTTTAGGCTGAAGTTCTAGTATGGACGTAACAATTTTGCAGGTTCTTAATGAAAATAAATACTAAACTTACCACTCAGAAGCGTCCTTTTCCAATCTCAAAACAATTTGTTGTTCCTCAAAATCTGCATCTTCATCAGAAACAGGCTCAAACATATAAGGTTGAATGCCTAATCTCTCCATTGTCGTGCCGCACAGTAGAGATGTGTAAAACCGCAGTGAAACACCCAATCAGAGCAGAGCTCTACATTAATATTCATGAGGCTTCCAAATAAGGTAAAAACAGAGCATTACATTGGGGTTGTAAATGGACCTGTAAAACTGTATCTGGACAATTTTTGACCTTAAATAAGCCACATACCCTAAATATCAGTAGATATCAGAGAACAATTTAAAATATATTTTCAAATCATTCTAGGGCACCTTTCGTTTAAAAAAGTGTCACATATATCTTACCAGAAAGTTGAAAAATGTTGCGTTTACTTCACACAAGAGCAGCCATTTCCCCCTATTGTCATGGGAACGTTATGAAGTGACGTAATTACGCGACGTGAACATCATTGAAAAGCTGCAAACTCCACCAGTTACGCAGTTATAGGTGCACTCATTCAATCCCACATTGCACCGTGATAACGAGTGTACAGCCGACGTTAACACAACGGCTGTCCCATTCACTCTTTCAAGTGAACGGTATTAGTGGACTAACGTAAGAAATAGTGATTGAGGTTTTAGGGGGCGATTTCGGATTCAGCCCCTGTTTTCATTTTCATGAGACTGTTGTTTCAGGAGTTGATGCAACTTTACAGTTGTAAGATTGCACTTTTTTGTTACCAGTGGGTTAAATCATACTAGTTTCAAAAACCTTACAGTTGTAAGTATATTAGCAGTATGTAAAGTTACAGTAAGAGATTGCACTTTGTGCCCTGAAAGCACTTATTTTAACAGAAGATGTCTGTTTTGTATAGCTACCACTGTAAAAAAAAAAAGATAAAAAAAAAAAAAGGAATTTTTAGCATATTCCTTTTGTAAAGCTACAGAACTTGTTTGACTCATCAATGTTTTGTAAGTTTGAGCCATGTGTTGAGCCATATTCCCAGCACTTTCTGTGATGTAGTATGCTTGTTTATCATAGGAATTAATAAGAAATGATTAGTGAGAACAGGGTGTTGGGGGAATCACTTTTTTTCTCTATTTTTCATCAAACCGCAGTTTTTGCCAGTTCCCGCAATTTCATCGCATAAAATTGCATAAATATCCCGCATATTCTATCGCATTTTTTAAGAAAACGTGCTGCAAAATCAAGGCTTTTTGCCCGCAACAATCACAAAAAAAATCTGCATTTTTCTGGAGGGACTGTCCAGTTGCTCCCTCTGTCATGTCATGTGCTCTATGCAAAATTTGTGTTACCTTTGTCTTTATATGAAACAATATGATTCCCAGTGTGCACAAATTTACCACATTACTGAGTGCCCTGTTTATTACAGTGTCAAGTCAGTCACCTTCATTTATATAGCGCTTTTTACAACACAGATTGCTTCAAAGCAGCTTTACAGTGATAATAGGAAATTAATTTTGTTCTTGATTAAAAGTTATTGATTAATTTCTGCTGTAAAAACTGATTAGTTATTTAATTTGGTGCCATTTAAACAACACCATCTTCAATTAAAACCCCTAATGCGTTCCGGACCCCATCCACACGGCAACAGCATTTGGTGGCCCGAGAACGCAAACCATGAAATAGGTTTGAAATAGTTTTGAAACTAGTCAAGTCATCTTTATTTATATAGCGCTTTTTACAATGCCAATTGTTTCAAAGCAGCTTCACAGTGTTAACAGGAAAATAATGCAACAGAATTTGATTCGGCTGTACAGCCTCTCTGGTGAAAACGGTGATGTTATCTGGCTAATTTCAATGATCATATAATGTCAATGCGGGAAGTTCAGTAATATAGTTGAAATTTAAGTGTTCCCAACTAAGCAAGCCAAAACTATACTATCTACTAACTATACCATCATCATCCCGTGCAACCCCTAAAAAGGTGAATCCGTGAAAACAGCAACGGCATGTACGCAAGTATTACGTGTTCAGCCTATAGGCAAGCGTGTTTCAATACGTATGTGTGCATATGTTTTTTTATCTGTATAGAGGGGAAGGGAAGTGAAGGAGGCCTTTACAGGGGAGAATCTAGGTGACACAGTCTCTGCTGACACTTCAGGGATGCGTTGTGGTCATGTCTAGGTGCAGGTACACCATCTGTTCTGGATCAGGCAGACTACAGTAAACCTTGGGATAAACAGAGAGACTAACATTAGCGTAGATTGTATTCTTCTTATGATGTAACGGGTACATCAGGTGTTATGGGAAGTGTTCCCAGTTCCGGCTGACCTAGTTAATGCAGCCTAAGACAATCATTTAACTGATTTGAATAATAGAAATTGATAATGTTCTATGTGTATGCCATAGTATAGAGATGTGTTTTTAGTCTAGATTTAAACTGACAGAGTGTGTCTGCTTCCAAACAATGCTAGGAAGACTGTTCCAGAGTTTAGGAGCTAAATAGGAAAAGGATCGACCGCCTGCAGTTGATTTTGATATTCTAGGTATTATCAACTGGCCAGAGTTTTGAGACCACAACAGACATGATGAAGTATAATGCGAGCTTATATAGAGTAATATAAGACTTCTTATATAGAAGTATAAGAGCTTGTTCAGGTACTGGGGAGCTAAAACATTTAGAGCTTTGTAAGTAATAAGCAAGATTTGAAAATGTATGCAATGTTTAATAGGGAGCCAGTGCAGTGTTGACAGAACCAGGCTAATATGATCATACTTCCTGGTTCTAGTAAGAACTCGAGCTGCTGTGTTTTGGACCAGCTGCAGGTTATTTATTAAGCGAGCAGGGTAACCACCCAGTAGAGCATTACAATAATCTAGCCTTGAGGTCATGAATGCATGAACTAACTGTTCAGCATTTTGCATTGAGAGCATGTGTTGTAGTTTAGATATATTTTTAAGATGGAAGAATGTCATTTTACAGATGCTAGAAACGTGGCTTTCAAATGAATGATTGGTATCAAAGAGCACACCCAGGTTCCAAACTGATGACGAGGACTTGACAGAGCAGCCATCAAGGTTAGACAGTGTTTACTTCCTTTTCTTCAATCTTTTTTAACAATATATTTATTTGTGAAAAATACTGTAATAGGATTTCAGAATCAAAATACTGAATCAATAAAGTATAAGTCTGTTTTTTTACAGATTTGTTTTTGTATTAATTTTCAACTTTTTATTTCTAAATGATTAAATATTAAAATAAATATATCAATATCAATAAATGTATCAGTTTTAAATCGGCCATCAGCCACAATCAATATCGGTCAACCAATAATCATAGAAACCAAAGCTTCTCAGCTGGAAAAAAGCTGTGCCTCCAGCACTCTCAAGCGCCCCAAACTGGGCATTTTTAGCTGTCTAAAAGCGCTTAGGTGGACAGCCTTTAACCAATTTTTTTTGTAAGGCAAATGGCCAATTAGTCCACTTTGCATTTATGTTATATACTGGAGCCAAACTTGAGAAGGGAGTCCAGGCGTTTCCACAGTGTTCCTAGATATGTACTTTACGTATTTGTAATTCATAGATTGAGATCATGCTAATTATGAATATGCGTGCACGAGCACCCAATTACGAATGCTTGGATAAACACACGTTTAACTATCAAATCTGATGTTTACCAATAATTTGTGAATCCAGAAGAGAGTTCTCAGGAATTAATCAGAATTTACTGATATTTATGAAAGTTTCATGAATGAGGCCCAATGTTTACAGCCCTTATGAACTCACTGCTGTTTAACATCTGTACCAATGACATAATCAGCATCATCTTGTACGAAACAGCTGAGAAAAAGAGTCTAATAATGTTAAAGAGAGCTCTGTGTGTGTCCTCTGTCAGCTGGCTGCCACTTTGAACTCTGATCGAATCAGCCTTATAAAACTCATGACAGCCCAACCGCTCTCTGCGACTCAATAGAAAGAGATTTTAATTAGGTAACAGCAGCAAACACACACACACACACACACACACACACACACACACACACACACACACGTGGCTGTGCACACTCATGCCATCTCCCCTGTAGCACTAGTTACTAAATACAAACTATTTTGGCTCTGAAAGAAGCAACTATTTAAAAAATCATCCAAAACTTCACACAAGCGATAGCTGAAACTCTTGCCTTCTGCATTAAATAGTGTTCTTTTGCTATTAAAATCTTTGACTGTGTACATCTGTTCTTACATTCAAAATATTCTCCATTCCTAAGAAATATTTGTAGCCTTTAAATGTGTTATAGCATGATATGACTGGGCCATACATACAGTATACTTTTGTATTTGCTTGTATCATTAAATCATTCAGAAATGAATTCAAATGATGATCTCAACCACCACTGGTAACAGATAGATTCAAATAAAAAACATAAAAAAACATTAAAAGTGAACTAAGGTAAAAATACAGGCAGATCAGTTAAATAATTAAGGCATATTTTTCTGCTGTTTTTTCACTAATTTCACTGACAATTAAAGAATGATAATAATTAGTTAGTTCTGGTCCTCCAATTTGATTGACCAAGCAGCAGTACAATATGTATATGATAATTTAGAGTATAACAGCATTGGGATGAAACTCAAAGTTTCATCTTTGACTTCGATTGCCTTGACTTAAAGATGTTGTAAGCGATTTTTTTAAACACTGTTGAAAAGTTGGTCAGACCGAGCACCATAACAAACATGTAGCCAATCAGCATTAGGGGGCGTATAATGGTGGAGGAGAGAGAGTGAGAATTAGGAGAGACTAGAGAATGCGGTGTTTAATGTCCTTGTAAGCATGCTGGCCTCACATGCCGGCGATCAGGGTTTGAGACAAGATTGGAGCAAGGCGGTTATGTGCGGGCTGTAAAGTGTTCATGAATTTTGGAGGTGGAGCAATGAAGAGAGGGTTTGGGTTGATTTCAAATATCAACAGTGTTCAACAACAATTCTGGGAGATCGCATACTGCACATTTAAAACTAACAAATGACCAAACCTGTCCTTAAAGGGCCCCTATTATTTTAAAGTTTCCTAATTTAGTTTTGAAGGTCTCCAACAACAGGTTTACATGCATCAAAGATCAAAAACAGTTTAATTTTTTCATAATATACATTGCACATCACCACAGTGTTGGATGAATCAGTCTCTCTAAATCCCTCCTTTCCGCAAGCCTACTCTGCTCTGATTGGTCAGATGGCCCAGTCTGTTGTGATTGATCTACCGCATACAGTGCGTATTTCGGAAGCAAACGCTCATTACCATAACTGAACTCCAGCTTCATCCGGAGGCTGCCTAAAGCTCAGAGACACAGTGGATTTACACACTGTAAAGACAGTAACGATAACGTCAATTTTACTCCACTCCCAGAACTAGTTCCGAACCGATGATGAAACATTTGAAGAACTAATTATTCAATCCGAACCTTGAGCAGGACGTTTCTCAGTGATGCTACTCAGTTTCTCTGTGATGCTACTCAGTTTGATATTATGAGATGTTTTAACTGTAATTCCTCAATGTATCAATAAACGTTAGCCCAGCATACGTTAGCCCAGCACTAACGTGAATGACTGATGTAACATTAAAGTTTGCAAAACAAATCTTGCTCCATCCTTTATCTTTACTCAAAGTAGTAAGAATTATAGACAATCTGCATTAATAGACAGTTTTAGGTTATACTGCAGCCCACATTTACAGTAGTATTTCAGATTTAAAACTTTGCAGGATGTTTTCATTCACTTAAAACTATGTTACACACTACATGAAAGGTAATTTTCAAAAATTCATAATAGGGGCACTTTAATATTATCCATATCCCACCTCAATAACAGCAAAAGTGTTTTGCAATACAACATGAACACAAATAGTAAATAGTTTTTGTTTGTTTTTGTTTTTGGTCCAAGTACTTTGTAGGTAAAGATGCCTAATATACGTGGCCAACTATTCTAATGATATGATCTTTAGGACATGTAATTGTCAAATAAAAGAACATTAAAACCATCACAATATTCACAACATTGTAATTTCATAATGTAATTTCACCAACATTATCAAATAGGCCTATGGTGTATTGTGAATATTTGATATATTGCCTAGACCTAATACTGGCAAGTTCAGTGTGTTTTCCCCCTCATGGTATCTGACAATCCTTTGTGGATAACTGTATGAGATAGACACTTAAATGCATTTCTGTAAATGTTTGCATAAATATCAACATTTACACTAGATCTGTTTATAAATAATTGAATCATCATAATATGAGTGTTTATTTGTACACCACATCACTGAGTCCACAACCATTTGAATGAACACATTTGCAAATAAGAGGGCATATTTGCTTTGAGGTTCATGTGACAAATATGGAAACTGTTCAGAGCAAAATGGTCTTATTGCATTTGACCAGAGGCAAACAGGAGTGAGGTCATGAAGACAGTTAGATTCTATAACCAGGCCTCCAATCCTAAACAAACCACAAACACAATGTAAGGTTTGCCGCATGGTTTGATACAGTCACAAACATCTCCCTGTAGATAATGATTTACCTCTTCTGAATAAAATGAACAATATTTTATTTGGGTAACACTATAATATTAAGGGCAATGTGGTAATGTTAGGGCTGTTCTTCTGAAATTTGTATTCACGTTTAATGCATTAAGGTCCTTTAAATGAAAATACAATATTATAAAATAGATAGTTCATATGCTCTATGCAGAGTGGCCAAAATGTCTATATTAAGATCTATATTTTTAACTATATAATAGCCATTTTATAAAAATAGTAGACATTTGAGGCAGTAATATATTATGAATGAAGCCACTTCATTTTAAGCTTAATAACATCCTCTGGATCTACTTTATATTAGGTGGCCTTAACTATTATGTACTAACATTTAAATTAATAATTCGACACAATGCACTTATTCGTAGCAAAATGGCTCGATAGCGCCACCTACAAAATTTCAATTAAGCACTATTCACGCTGCATTTCACATACAAGTATGAAATTCGGTACACACATGTAACAGCCCAGTACCTACAAAAAATCTAAACAAATCTGAAAACCCAACAGGAAGTGAGATATTTAGAAATTTCTCTGCAAATTTCTTTTCAGTTTTTGCCATTTCCAGATGTTGTACCTTAACAAACTCAACATCATATTTGGTCAGTCTAATCTGAAGGCCTTTGCAATGTTAAATTGTGAAGATCTTGAGTTTTAGCTGAAGGTCGTGTTCGTGGCGGCCTGACAAAATTCGATGTTTCGCCATGAAACAGGAAGTTGTTGTAACTCGGGCATACGATCTGCCCCAAACTTCACATGTTTGATAAGAGTCCTGGCCTGAAGACATCTACATGCCAAAATTCAGTTAGTCATAGCGCCACCTCTGGACAACAGGAAATGGCATGCTTTACCCTGTAATTCACTCCCTGAAACACATTTAAATATGCCATGAAGTACCAAACATGCTAGAAACACATTAAATCATCCAGTGCTAATGTATGCAATTAACACCATGAAACAGGATGTTGTTGTAACTCAGGATGTTGTTGTTGTATACAATGTCCAATCTGCCCTAAACTTCACATTTGAGTAGATTCCTGGCCTGAACATATTCTAAAATGACAATATTCAGCTATAGTAAAAGTGCCACCCATTGGGAACAGGAAGTGACATGTTTAACATTGTTAATGCACTACTAGCAACATACTAAAAACATTCTAAAACATGCTAGCAACACTTAGCTGAGTGCTAAAGCATGCTATTATTGAAACAGGAAGTTGTTATAACTCAAGCATACAATGTCCAATCTGCCTCAAACTTCACGTTTGATAAGTGCCCTGGCCTGAAGACATCTACACGCTAGGGATGACTCACGATTTTCGAATATTCGATTAGTTGATTTAATTATAGAATATTGAATAGGTTGTGCGATTATCGTCCTGTATTTACCTGTAACATTACCTGTATATGTTTTCGGTGTGGTGGTGACGCGTTCATTTTAGGCTTCTCCTTTTTATATTTTAGACATTCATTAATTAAAAGAAACTATGAGATGTGCTGCGCTGGTGGAAACAACACGAGACCACGCGACTGTCAAGACTCAAAGAGTCCAGTGTTCAGAGCAGCAGCACCAGTGAGCGTTCCTTCAGCGCAAGCTGGGAGAATGATGGCCTTTACACCTGCTCACTTCATTCGTTTTCTCTGATCAGAATATCTATCCGATTGTGAAAAGATCAGGAGTAAATGCCTTTCTAAATTCTTTCTAGACAGATTAATATCCGACCACTAATACAAATCAATTCTATTGTGGTGTTTGATCATGAGCTGATGATGAATAAAATGCAGCTCATATCGGTTGCTTTCACTGACGTGAACATTAAATGTGCATATAGCGCGGGAATTGAAGATCGGATTTATACTCATTTTGCAGAGAGGTGTAAGGTAAGACAACCTGCATGTTTTTTAATTTGTATTTAGTTTATTAGTAGATTGTGTAGCCCATTTTGTTTGCGAGCGCCGTTGCGAGCAGCATCAGTCCACACCTCAAAATGTCAAAAATGCCTTTTTACTGTGGTGGTGATAGTAGCTAAACATATAAACTAACATTGTTATATTCTTGAAGTGTTTTATATCTATTGACTTTATTATAGGCAAGAAAAGTCAAGTGTTGATTTGAGAGGCTAAATTGATCAAACGTGGTTAACTCACTGTCGGCCGCTGGCCACTTGCTCGTCACTTTAAAAAACAAAAACTTTAATTTAACAAACAAAAAATGCTCCAAACATTTTTCTAAATTAACTTAATAAAGAAACTAAATGAATTATAACTACTTTGACATTAAAAACAAAACTGAACTATTTCAATGGCTGCTACAATCAGTGTGTAATCGGACGGGAGGATAAAAAAAAGCACGAATACACTGCAGGCTCTCTCTCGGTCATATCTAAGGTAAATCCTCAACACTATCATCCCTTACATTATTGAACTTGTGACATTGTAATCAGCTAAAACGCATGCACTGGTTACTTTTCTTCCTGAACAAGTGCGCACCCGAGTGTTGCTCACATGCACACTGTAGACTTGTGTGGCATATAACGGTTACGGTAACTTGGGACGATGTCAAATAACAGTCATATGTTTCAGTATGTTGTAATAATTGCTTGAGTTAATATAGCCTATTCCCTAATGAATTAAACAGTTTGTTATCGTACAGATTGAGAGTGTGAATGATCTCTCTCTCCCTCTCTGTTTATGTGTGTAGCCTATACATGCGTGCATGTGGGGGGAGGAGTTACGATTTTCGAATAATAATCGAATAATTCCCAGCGATCTTCGAATATTATTTTTGCTTGAAATGCCCATCCCTACTACACGCCAAAATTTAGTTAGTCAAAGCACCACCGGGTTGGCGTTGGCACGGGTGCAAGGGTGCTTTAATTACATTTACAACTGTTGACACTTACCTTACACCTAACCCTACCCTTAAACATACCCATACCACCACACTGTCCCTAACATTACCCGTATCCCACCTCAATAGCAGAAAAAAAGTGTTTTGCAAAACAATATGAGCACAATAAGTACATTGTACTTGTTTTTTGTACATAACAGTTAAGGCCACCTAATATAAAGTGGGACCCATCCTTGAGTCATAACTATATACATTAGCTATGTCCATCCATCCATTGAAAGTCCATGCATCAAAAACACAAAAATACATCATAAAAGTAATCCATATGAATCAAGCAGTTTAAGAAAAGTCTTCTGGAGACTCAACCATGCTGGCTTATCAAGTGAGAACAAACCTCATTGGATTAAACCTCTTGACTCATGTGGATGTCTTTTGTACTTTTAATGTGTGAAAGTTTTGCCTGAGTGAACTTTCAATGGATTAACAAATACATGAGAGAATGTTAAAAATATCTTCATTTGTGTTCCAAAAAAATAAATGAAAGTCTTGGAATGACATGACATAAAGTAAATTATTTCATTTAGAATTTTAATGTATAGGTGAACTAACCCTTAAATACCCGTGTTAGTTAAATACATTTATGCCACAATACATATAATATCTACTGTAGCTGATCATAATTTATATTTCAATTGGACAGTTGTTGAACGTCAAATTATTAAAAATATGCTTTTGGAGTTAGGAGGAGACTTTTACAAGCATTAAAGCACTTTTACAAACAAACTTATAACATTGAATGACAACATCTGTGCCATCTCCTTAAGCAGACATTGACAAAGAACATAACAAATCTGCGGCAGAGGTTCTCTGTTAATACAGTAAATAAATCATGCTGTATGTCTACCATCTAATCAACACAAAAAACAACATTTCAATAAAAACTAAGCCCAATATCAGCCTGGTTATAACGTCATTTGACTATAAGATCCCCTTTCAGTGTAATCAGTCATCTAGATTTCTGTCCAACAATGTGACATCAATTTCCCATTTAAAAAAATAAAATAAAATAAAAAATAATAATAATTTTTATGTCTTCCGCTTAGTGCTGTAACAGATTTGGATGCAGTGTCTTACCTCTGTGTAGTCAAAGTCTGAAAGTGGAGCTATACTTTTGATGTACTCTGCTCTAGGCTGATTGGATGGGTTGGCGATTGACACAGGGGGTGTTAGGGTGCTCATGGCAGATATTATCGTCTAGAAAATAGAAACATGTAAAAACAATGTAAAAGCAAACCAAACTAATCAGCTAGACAAAACTGCTGGAGACAAAACAAAGTCATTAAATTGGACGCAATTTTTATTCACAAAAATTACTTACCACAATGGCGTCCTTAACATTTTTCCGGATATCCAATATTTTTTGCTTCTTTTCTCTGAGCAGAAGAGGAAGAAAACAGGAGGAAACTGTCATTAAAGAATGTATGACATAGGGCTAATCTCAAAATTAGAAGTGTCATAATAATTCTCCATAAATTAGGAATGTGACTGTAATATTACTCAAAGGTGGGCCTTATCAAAGGCCAAACTTTGATTATAAGCAGTCATAAGCCACAACAGAGCATGTTCTGCACACAGTGACCTCATCCTGATAGTAAACACTGAAACAGCACATAACTCTTAATCAATCCAGTTATTATCTAATTGTTTTATTTGCCATGAGATAAAGCCAAAAGATACTGTCTAGGTAAACAGATCAAAAATGTTATCCAAAAATGCTGCATGCGCCAACAAATGTTGTCTGTACGCAGTCCCAAACAAATGATGCTGAAAAATGCTGCACACACATATAGTATCGCAAAATGCTGTATAGGTGGGCGCTCAAATTTGAGACTCGGAAATGTTGCATGCGTCTATGATGACCAAAAATAAGGCCCAAAAATGCTGCACACGCCTATGATGCTCAAAAATGCTGTCTAGGTAAGCAGCTCACTAGGTTTAGCGACAGCCATAAAAACGCACCGGACGCAGAGGCGTACATCTGAAGCCCGTCAACATTCTAACACCCTCAACATACATGGATGCCGCATCCGTAATAATAAACACAGTAAAGGCCCAGTGTCAGTAAATAACGCTAAATAATCACACACTCACTCTGCGTTAAAGCCGTTGACGTGCAGGATCCGCATCTGTTTGACTATAGTGCTCTTCCCGGATTCCCCAGCGCCTTAAAATCATAGAGACAAGTCATGAGATGATACATAGCCTAAATATGAGTATTTCCAGGGCCATGAAGAAATGATCCATCCATGATGATGATGATGATGATGAAGATGGAGCCATATCTCTGATCAGATGATGCTGACACATATCTATTTGTTATTAATGTATCAGTTATAGATTCCTATCTTACCTAATAAGAGCAGGCGGTGTGTGGCTTTATACGCCTGTCTCTCTTTCTGTAACTGTTTCTCGATCTTTTTATTCGCCTCTCGTTGCGCCTTCTCGTCGATGCGCTGATCTTCTGTCTTGCTGTTGCCCAAACATCCCATGTTCAAAAGCCTCTTACTCCTCAAACACACAATAAATAACAATAATATCTCAGATATCTCCTATAATGATTTAAAACGTGTCAGGCTGATAAATAGAGCGAGAAATCCGTGCGCCGCGGAAAAAAGGTTTCGCTTTGACCCCTTCACACACCCGAGCGACAGATTCAGTCGGATCTCCTCGATATATTCATGATCAATGTTTGTAAAATCAGACATGAAGCGACTGAAGCTCAGATCATTCTCTCTCTCTCTCTCTCTCTCTCTCTCTCTCTCTCTCTCTCTCTCTCTCTCTCTCTCTCTCCTCACTCCCTCTCCCTCTCTCTTTCCTCTCGCTATTTTGCTGTAATGTGTCTGTGTTTGTGTGTCTTTAACTCAGC
This sequence comes from Paracanthobrama guichenoti, assembly GCA_018749465.1. NCBI lineage: Eukaryota > Metazoa > Chordata > Actinopteri > Cypriniformes > Gobionidae > Paracanthobrama > Paracanthobrama guichenoti. The sequence continues at coordinate 14,444,343 of CM031966.1, read as the reverse complement.
ACTGCCTCCCCCTGCACTTACAGGAAGTGACACTCCACACTCAACCTGCTGATCCTAGGTCAGCCTCTCGTATCCCCACTACATTACTGCATTTTAAGCTTATGCAATCATTCATCATTCAAGGCGTCACTGAGGTGAGTTTGTTACAGAATCCTCTTCGCCAACTACTTCACGGCATAACAATACAAAAAATGCAATATATAACCATTCCATTTTTATTATGTTCATTTCGTTCTACATTACTGATGTTTCCAAAAACAAAAAACAACTGTTTTTCATTCTTTTCTCAACAGCATTACAAAAACTGTACACATATGGGGGAAAACTGTTAACTGTAACAATTTTACTCTAGTGCACATTTCGCAGGGCAGATGTCAATTTCTGTATTGGAAAAAAAGGTATTGAACCATTGTTTTCCACAGTTATTGCCCAGGAAGAAGATACAGTTCATCTAGGCTGCATTAACTAGGTCAGCCGGAACCGGGAACACTTCCCATAACACCTGATGTACTCGTTACATTATAAGAAGAATGGCATCTACGCTAATGTTAGTCTCTCTGTTTATCCTGAGGTTTACTGCAGTCAGCCGGATCCGGGCCGTATCCAGATCAGATGGTGGACCTGCGCCTGGACATGACCAACATATCCCTGAATGTCTGCAGAGAGCGTGTCAATTAAACTCCCCCGTAAATGCTACATTGACACAACATCCTCATTAAACCTGTCTCCGGCGTGACGACTCCAATCTTTCGAACAATCTTACGAATATCTATTTACCTAATATGACTTGCAGTGTTGCCAGAATTATAATCATACACTGTTTGTTTGTCGGCCAGAGGAGAACTGGCACCCCGACTGAGCCTGGTTTCTCCCAAGGGTTTTTTTTCTCTCCCTGAAGGAGTTTTGGTTCCTTGCCACCGTTGCCTTTGGCTTTTGACTTGCTCAGTTGGGGACACCTAAATTTCAACTATATTACCGATCTGCCCGTATTGACACTATATGATAATTGAAATTAGCTGGATAACATCACCATTTTCACCAGAGCGGCTGTACAGCCGAATCAAATTCTGTTGCATTATTTTCCTTTTAACACTGTGAAGCTGCTTTGAAACAATTGGACTTGTAAAAAGCGCTATATAAATAAAGGTGATTTGATTTGATTTGATTTGATTTGATCTAAAACATGCTGAGTGTGATAGCAGGGCTTGCTGTCACATATGGGTTATTGTTAAATTGTTACTACTATATTGGTAAGTTGTCACTATCAGAACCTGCCATTAGGCAACAGTTATGAAAAACAAAATGGAAAAGGTAACACACAATAAATATACTCACATACTAACTAAATAAATAAATAAATACAATTATTATTTTGGCTAAAATAAATTGTAATAAAACAATAATATTAAATTAAAACATAAATCCTGTGACATCTTGACAACCTGTTATTTATACCTTGGAGAACATTATTAATTATACATTTCACTGTAGTCTTATTGTATTCCAGGTGGTGTTTACATTTTGTGTTTACGTTTATCCAATAGCCAACTAAAATATGATACTGAAGTTTAAATTTCAAGGAAGTAATTCACCAAAAATATTAGAATAGAAGACCATTTTGTACTCACTGTCTAAAGCCAACATATATATATATATATATATATATATATATATATATATATATATATATATATATATATATATATATATATATATATATATATATATATATATATATATATATATATATATTATAATTTTTGTATTCAGGTTCAATTAGACTTCTTCCTCTGTAAAAACTGTCCCCATTTTTCTCTTTGAGGTCAAAAGAGAAAAGAGGCCTGTTCCATAAACCAAGTTTACAAAAAAAAATTCAGTTAGTCTGACTCATTGTCAATTGAATTGGTTCCAAAAAGCAAATTTAACACAGCTCAAGCTCAGTCCCTCTGGCAACTAATGCTGGAAAACTAACCTGGTCCATGGCAGGCTAACTATCAGGCTGAGCCTGAGTTGTTGCAAAGTTCCTCTAACACTGACTGACAGGAACACAACAATATTACCACTGACTCTCTTGCATACCATTATTTGACTTTATGAACCACTAACAGTCCAAAAATAAATATACAGTATATAGAAAATCTAATTCAATAATAAATAAAATATATAGGCTACAATGATAAATGATACTAGACCTAAGTGTTTAATTATATGTATAATATCAAATGTTTATGTATAACCTACATGTTTTCTTTTCTTATTGACTGTTTGAATGTATTACACCCAAAGACTGTTAGATTATATATATATATATATATATATATATATATATATATATATATATATATATATATATATATATATATATATGTTTGCCATGGTGGATCAATTTGATCCATGATCGACCTTTTAGGCTGGGTCATATTAGTATTATTGCATGAATTTAAATTGTCCCTTATGGAACTGCTTTAACCCGACTGATTTGTTAATTCATGTCAGATTTTGTAATCCCCAGTTTTCTTAACACATTTTATGGAACAGGCCTCAGAAGATATTCTGTGTTGATGATACTAAGCTAAAGTTTCAACATTACAAAACCAACATTAGTTATGGAGGAAAGCCATTACAAAACCAACATTAGTTATGGAGGAAAATGGCAAGTATAAGTATAGCTAAAAATTTTATAAATTAGCTTTTTGATGGCAATATTATCCACCCCCGGTCCCTACTGCGACATTAGTCAAATTTAAAAAGTGCTGAAGCACATAGACATAATGAAACATTTAAGTGGCAAAATACCTTCTTAATCATCCAAACTAATGCAAGTTTACTGTTTGTTAATGCCTTCAAATGTGAGCATATACATTGTGATATTCTGAATGTTTGGAGGACGATTCTTATCACACCAGGATACACGGACGTGAAGTTAGAACAATAGGAAGATTTTTAAATGTAAAATGTATGAAAATTAGATGCAAAATTCATATTAAAGAGTTCCAAGGCCACGAATAGTGGCCAGTTAATGCAAATGATGGGTACTGACATTACTAATTATGTTTCGAGACTTGTGTGCAGAATGGAAACTTTGGCTTTACTGATAAAGAGCCTGAGTCTCCCCCTGGTGGATATAAGGCATGGCAGAATTTACAATTAATGGATCTCTTTTTTTATTATAGTGCATTATTAGGGCCCAAGCCCTGAAAGGGCGAAGGCCCTATTGTTCTTCTAAGGATTATTATTATTATTATTATTATTATTATTATATTATTATTATTATTATTATTATTTCGCCTTTTTGGCCTTTTTGGGGCCCTTAACATGCTCGAAAACTCTTGAAACTTTGCACATGCGTCGGAATGCGCGGCCAACAGGGTTTGGGCTGGGTTTGGTACCCGGGCGTGGCAGGGGGGGCTCGACAGCGCCCCCTTGAAAAAAAAGAAAAAAGAAAATTGTCCATATATCAAAAACGCTTGCATGTATTAGTATGAAACTCGGTACACATATAGAACTCATCGGGCCGAACAACAGCCGCACTCTAAGTTATGCGTCAGCCCAACAGGAAGTGAGCTATTATGGGGAAAACTGTGGAATTTGATATACTCCTCCTAGGCGATTAACCCGATCAGCACCAAACTCGGTGAGCATGAAGTCAAGGCATTGAGGATGCTAAATTGCGAACGGATTTTCGATATCTCGAACGGTTTGGCCATGGCAGGAGACGAATTTATGGGAAACAGGAAGTGTGTTATAACTTCTGCATACATTGACTGATTTGGATGAAACTTCAGCTGTGTGTTCGTTGTAAGAGGCCGATCACATGGATATAACTTTTGTGAGTCAAAGTTATAGCGCCATCAACTGGCAGCAGGAAGTGCTTGTTTTATCAAAAATGCTTTGAATCACCGTCTTATTTTCACCCGATTTACTTCAAACTTCATCAGTATAATGTCAAAACATGGCAGATATAGACATATGAATGGATTCCTGATATTTTAAATACTGTTGCCATGGCAACGTGTCAAAGTTGAATAACATTTTAGGGTGTTTTTGAGACTAGCATGCTTGAAATGGCATGAAACTCAACACACACATCAGTGATGCCTTCCAGTAGATATGGCCAAAGAAACGGGCGTGGTGGAGGGGCTCAGTAGCGCCACCTTTTGACAAAAGTGGGGGGGTTAGTTTTATCTACAGTCACCAAACTCTGTATATCTATTGTTCTCATCAAGCCGGACATCTTTCTAATTTACAGTCATTAGCTCTGACCAGCAGGAAGTCAGATATTTTGGTTTGAATTTGGAATTTTTGATAAATCAGGCTCTGAGTTATTATAAACTATTCGTAGGAGATGCATGGAATCGACACCAAACTCGGTCAACATGAAACAAAGACACTGAAGATGCTATAGTGCGAACGATTATAGGATATCTCAAACGGCGCTGCTATGGCGAGGGATTAAATGAAGGACAAAAAAAGGGAAACAGAAAATGTCTAATTTCTTGTCAAATCATTGTTTGATTTAAATTAAATTAACATTGTATGTTCGGTAATTGAACCTGGGTGAATTTAAAATGAATGTACTATTTTTCAGATCAATATATTTATTTTATTTAATATATTTCATCTGAATCTTGTTTTGTCTGCCCTCCCTTCATTGTCCAATAGATGGCACTGTTGACTTAGTTTTGATGGGAAAAAAAAAACCTGTTTCCCTCTTTGTCTCTGGCTCTGGCTCTTTGTGTGTGTGTGTGTGTGTGTGTGTGTGTGTGTGTGTGTGTGTGTGTGTGTGTGTGGGGTGATTTAGACACGCATCTTACTCTTACCTTTAAATATTAATATTAAAACCAATATTAAAATCATTGTTGAGGTTTCTGTGTTTTGGCTTCATTTATTAATTTTGTAATTAACACTTTTTATTGGATACCTCCCATATTTAAATGAAAGCACACTTTTTGGTGCATAAGATTGGTGAACTAACAGTAGCTAAGGTAGGTCAAAAACACATGAAGAGAAATATTGGGATAATACAACATCAGCATTCGGACGGTATTCTGCACTCATTTGAAATTGACCTTTGACATCATCTGACATGAAACTCATCTAAACTGAATTGATCTCATAGATGTTGTGGTTTGTGGTCATAGCAGCACCGACTGCTGCAGTTAATGAGGTGAATTCAAATAACTTTGACATAGTCATTTTGTTAAAACATTATTTTCAATACAAAAAAAAAAAAAATAAACAACTTGTCTAATGTACTTTACGTAATGATGATTGATCTTAAGATATTTTAACGTATAATATGTGTTGTGCGTATCCATGTTTACACGTACGCAACAATAGAGTTTAGATGTGTTTCATATCATATGCTATCACAAATAACTATCACTTTAGTGTGAAAAAAAGTTAAAAAAAAAACCTATACAAATACCTTGAATTAAATACTGGCCTTCTGGACTTACGAATTTTTGAGCTGCAAAAGATAACTTTGCACATATTTGAAAGTGACCTATTATATCCTATGACAATAAAATTAATCTATATTTAAATTACATCATGGGTGTGGCTTGTGGTCATAGTGGCACCAGCTGCTGGTGGGTGGGCTTTTCCTTGGTTTAGGTAATTATGAGGTTAAAATTATAAATAATTATGAACCATAAATAAATGTAAAGAGATTCACAAAAATTAAACAAATTCACAAATAAATAGAATGAGATCCATAAATATATGTTAGGAGTTTCACACACACACACACACACACACACACACACACACACACACACACACACACACACACAAAATAAATAAAAAATACACAAATAAATAAATTGAAATGTGCAAAAAAAAAAAAAAAAAAATCGGTGTAACAATGTCTACTGGATGCGAGTGTAGATTAACCCAAGTGCAGTTTATTAATCAAAACGTGAACAAATACAAAAACCACACTAAAACATGATTCCATATGACAAGTTCCATATGAATTTGTCATATGGACAGATTCCATATGACTAACAAGGAACACCCGTGAACAATCAAACAATGAACCAATGACAAAACAGAACTGATGAACACATGACAAAAGCAACCAATGAGAACTTAGGCTTGTTCGACTTCATGCAGCGATGCACAGACCGATCAGCAGCTGACTTGAAGCAGTGCATGCCGGTTAGAAAATTTGTCCGACTTGAGGCAGCACCGACGCCACGTGACTGTGACATATGCCATCAAAGTGCCAAGAGAGCGATTTGAGAGCAGCTGGTGCTGCGGCTGGTGCATTCTGGGCAGCTTCTCCAGAGTGGCTGCACCAGCTCTGATGACAACACAGCTGTTCCACGATTGGCCGGAATCACCACGTAATAGTAATCACATGTGTTTTGTGTTTATTCTAAAACCTTCAGTTCCACTAATGCTCACAAATATTTTGTATATAATGGCAAAAGCTCTTTTCATGTAGTCGCAATGTTATATTTTTGCGAAATTGTTTATCAAAATAAAATGGATAAAAAACATAGACCCCAATTCATTGATAGTGTAGGCTTATATGTTGAACTTTATTCTTGTATACACAGACGCTGTATTAAGCAGTACAAGTCAAGTCAAGTCAAGTCAGTTTTATTGTCACATCACCAAAGCACATGTGCCTTGGAGAGTGAAATTCTTGGGAGCGTGCTCCAGACAATTGCAGTAACAGTTAACATAACCATACAACCTTAAGCAGGTAAAACAGAAAAAGTGCAATGTGCACATACATATAGTTAGTACACACAGTGTACTATTGGACATACTTACAGTCAGTACTACATTACACATTATACTCTGAAAGTACATGCATACAGTTAGCACCACGTTAAACACTATACACATTAAACACTATACACATTAAACACTAAGCACTGTACACATTAAGCACTATACACAGAATATACACATTAGACACTATACACATTAGACACTATACACATTAGACACTATACACAGATATATACACATACATAAAGTATTGAATGAAAATGTCTCTGAAACATCTATGTATTTGACAAATATTCCATTTATTTCACTTTACCTGTGATGCCCTGTCCCAAATGGCACCCTAAAACCTCACGGTCTTCCTCTGAGTCTGCATTTTCACAACGTAATGCTGCTTTGACTGCTGGGTAGAAGTCCTTTGCGGGCTCAGCTTAAGTGTGCATCGAGGGGACATAGCAGCCGCAAAGGGGGCGCTCACGAGCACCGTTCTTTAAGCTTAAATGACGAATGGGACACCCTATGGTCTTATGGACTTAACAGACTCGTGCACACAGTGGCCATTGTAAGTCCACAAGACCGAAAGTGCACATGAAGTGTGCCATTTGGGACAGGGCTCCTCCCCGCACACGGCTACTCTCACCAATCGGTTACATCCAGCCTCAGCCGATGTCGAACATAATACATGAAGACAAGGGAATCACATGACAATGGAGCACATGACATGATTACATGACAAACAGGAACACATGACAAAACCAGGAACAGGACAAGGAGCAACAAAAACAAAGACATGAACACAAACAAAGCCCAAAACCGTGACAATAGGTTTCATGCCATAAACACAACTCTGCCTGGCATTCACTTGCGAATCGCTTCCTGTGCGTTTGTGGATGGCTGCACAAATTTGTGGATTGCTTTTTGTGCATTTGTGGATTTTCAAACATTTCTAGTGTCAAGACGTGCACACAAATACAGAAATAGGTGGACTCCACCCACCGTCTACTCAAGCCAATCAACTGAACAATCATAGCACGTTTTTGCTACAACCAATCTCGTTTTGCTTTACACTCAGGGTGGGAACCTGATACTTGATTAATTTCAAGTACTTGATTAATTTCAAGTACTGTAGGAACTGTATTATATGGGTGCTTTGTTCAAATTGAGCTTAAGTGCTGTTTTTGTGTGGTTAAAGATTGTTGGACTTTAAGGCTTCTTTATATTTCCATCAGGACCAGCAAATCAGGATAAACTCATAAATCCTGAGCATCATGATAAGTAACCATGTGTCTGAAAACTTAGGCAGCTGACTTGTTGCCTCATTTCTTTATGCATTTTATTTTGCGATTAAAATTTATATTGAAGTTCATTCGGTTTTAACTTCCTTCTTCCTCACACTATGAACCGTGTTATAATTATTAACATGTAAATATAAAATAGTAAATATGTTTAGTGGAATAGAATCCCTGTCACAATATATAATCAAAGTTACTGAATTTCGTCTGCTGTTAATGTATACACTCGATGTAAAAAAATGATATATCAATAAGTCATGACAACATATGTTTTTACATTACTTTAACGAGCTATACAAGATTGAACTCATTTTTAAAGTCAGTTTAACATAATTTAAGTTGAAATGACTTATACATCCAAGTAGATTGTACTTAAAATTTAAGGCAGCAACTCAACTAAGATTTTTTACAGTGTAGCCTGTATTAGGAAGACAGAATATATGGCCATCTAGTGGTGCGCATCCTCATACATTTGATTTATATCAGTGGTGTCCAATACTGCTCCTGGAGGGCCACTGTACGGCAGAGTTTAGAGTTTAACTCCAATTAAACACACCTTAAAGGTCCCATATTGTACACCTTTCTGGAGGGTTTTTTTCTTAAGGTGTTGATGTCCTTAAGAATATATATTTGCGGTATAAGTACCAAAAACCACCGCAATGTATTTTTGCAGCTCCTTTCTCAGGAGCTCTGATAAGAACAGGTCGATTTTGGCCTGTCTAATTAATATTCATGAGCGTCTCTTCAGATTGGCCTGTTGTTCCCTTTCAGTCGGTCATGTTCGACGTCTCCTGTCTCCGGTGTGTCTCATGTCTCCGGTGTGTCTCGTGTCTCCAGTGTGTCTCCTGTCTCCGCTGTGTCTCCTGTCTCCGGTGTGTCTCCTGTCTCCGGTGTGTCTCGTGTCTCCGGTGTGTCTCGTGTCTCGTGTCTCCTGTCTCCGTTGTGTCTCGTGTCTCCTGTCTCCGGTGTGTCTCGTGTTTCTGTGTCTCCTGTCTCCGGTGTGTCTCGTGTCTCCTGTCTCCGGTGTGTCTTGTGTCTCGTGTCTCTTGTCTACGGTGTGTCACCTCTCTCCGGTGTGTCTCCTATCTCCAGTGTGTCTCTGGTGTGTCTCCTGTCTCCGGTGTGTCTCCGGTGTGTCTCCTGTCTCTGGTGTGTCTCCTGTCTCCGGTGTGTCTCCTGTCTCTGGTGTGTCTTGTGTCTCCTGTCTCCGGTGTGTCTCGTGTCTCCTGTCTCCATTGTGTCTCGTGTCTCCGTTGTGTCTCATGTCTCCTGTCTCCGGTGTGTCTCGTGTCTCCTGTCTCCGGTGTGTCTCGTGTCTCCTGTCTCCTGTCTCCGGTGTGTCTCGTGTCTCTTGTATCCTGTCTCCGGTGTGTCTCATGTCTCCTGTTTCCGGTGTGTCTCGTGTCTCCTGTCTCCGGTGTGTCTCGTGTCTCCTGTCTCCTATCTCCTGTCTCCGGTGTGTCTCCTGTCTCCTGTCTCCGTTGTGTCTCCTGTCTCCTGTCTACTGTCTCCGGTGTGTCTCATGTCTCCGGTGTGTCTCCTGTCTCCGGTGTGTCTCCTGTCTCCTGTCTCCGGTGTGTTTCCTGTCTCCGGTGTGTCTCCTGTCTCCAGTGTGTCTCCTGTCTCCGGTGTGTCTCGTGTCTTCTGTCTCCGTTGTGTCTCATGTCTCCTGTCTCCGGTGTGTCTCGTGTTTCCATGTCTCCTGTCTCCGTGGTGTCTCCTGTCTCCTGTCTCCTGTCTCTGGTGTGTCTCATGTCTCCGGTGTGTCTCCTATCTCCGGTGTGTCTCCTGTCTCCGGTGTGTCTCCTGTCTCCGGTGTGTCTCCGGTGTGTCTCCTGTCTCCGGTGTGTCTCCTGTCTCCTGTCTCCGGTGTGTCTCTGGTGTGTCTCCTGTCTCTGTTGTGTCTCGTGTCTCCTGTCTCCGGTGTGTCTAGTGTCTCCAGTCTCCTGTCTCCGTTTTGTCTCTTGTCTCCGGTGTGTCTCCTGTCTTCGCTGTGTCTCCTGTCTCCGGTTTGTCTCCTGTCTCTGGTGTGTCTCCTGTCTCCGGTGTGTCTCCTGTCTTCGCTGTGTCTCCTGTCTCCGGTTTGTCTCCTGTCTCTGGTGTGTCTCCTGTCTCCGGTGTGTCTCCTGTAGCGTATGGACGGTGCTCATAAATGATCAACGGACCAATACTTTGATTATTCAAAATGACTCAAACAAGACCGGTGCTGTGAAGTCTACAGACTGACAGGTTAACGGTTCTAAAAAGGACACAAACCAGCCTTCTGCATTCCACGGACACCACAACGCACCCAAAGGGGGTTATATGACTTTTAACTTAGTTATTTTTCATTTTAGATGTGCTGTGTTCCCTGTATGTATGCATGCTTTTTGTTATAACCATTTTAGATGTGTTTGATAGGTTAGAAACTTATAGCCAGTGAATGCTTAAGGAAGAATGACGTCAATCCTCGCCGTTCCTTTAATTCTTAAGTTAAACTCCCCGTGCTTGGTCTCGAAATCTTTGTCTTGCAATTGGTAGGCCGGCTAGGTGCGTTGTGTGGTACTACGATGCATCAAACTCTTTCTTTTATGCCAAAACCCCAAAGTCTGCATACCAAAACCCCAAAGTCTGCATACCTAAGAAAGCCATAAACATGTTAATGAGGCGAGACCCGAAGACAAAGGGAGATTTCCCGCTTCTGAGTTCCTTCGCTCTGATTGGCTGTTCCGACAAAAGAGGTGTGCCCCGTGAGGGCCCTTTAAGAAGGCCTACAAACGCTCCTCGCTCTCTCTCTTGCCATCTCTCTTCGCCCTTCTCTCTTTTGCCCCTTTTTGGTTTCTCCAGCTCTCTCTCTTCGCTCCTCTCTTTCCTTGCTTTTGACCCCCTTTCTGGACTCATCCTCGACGCGGATTTTCGGTTGGCCCGTGCGCCATCTTCCAAAGGACATTACCACACAAAGGAACCAAAGTTGAATTTCCCGCGGACTCCAAGGACCCACCCTGCAAGATTCAAACACGGACCGGATCGCGGAATTCCCCCACACGCATGAATTTGCGATCAAGGAAACATATGCAAGTATCCCTTAAGCTGTCGTTATAAAGTCTTGAGCTTATACCAATAAGTTGGACTGATTTCTTGCTTGTGCTCAATAGGTTGTGTCGGTAATACCACCGTTTCCTTTTGTCTCTCTCTCTCTCTCTCTCTTCACTCTCTCTCTCTCCTCCTGCTTTCAGTTAATTTGTGTATGTTTGTTTATTGTTTGTTGATTTATTAAAATATATATATTCACACGTGATTGTGCCTGAATTGCTCACTCATAGGTCACTTTTACGGTGAACTGACCCTGTTACAAATTAAAAGGACAGATACTTCTCCTGGCCAGAGAAGCCTTGTCTAAGACTTATTAAAAGGGAGATAGTTGGTGGACAATTATCCGTCCTTTGAACTCAATTCTAGAATCAAAGAAATTTCTAAAAGTTAAATCAAGCCCTAGATATTAATAATTGTTATAATCCGTTATAATCAACTGTTAATATCCAAATTCCCCTCTGTGCCGATTTATGCATGTTTGATCGTAACACGATTAAGCGCATGCATAAATCCCGCACCATTTCCCCTGGGGCTAGATCTCGCTACACTCCTGTCTCCGGTACGTCTCGTGTCTCCTGTCTCCGTTGTGTCTCATGTCTCCTGTCTCCAGTGTGTCTCGTGTTTCTGTGTCTCCTGTCTCCGTTGTGTCTCCTGTCTCCTGTCTCCGGTGTGTCTCCGGTGTGTCTCCTGTCTCCGTTGTGTCTCCTGTCTCCGGTGTGTCTAGTGTCTCCTGTCTCCTGTCTCCGTTTTGTCTCTTGTCTCCGGTGTGTCTCCTGTCTCCGCTGTGTCTCCTGTCTCCGGTTTGTCTCCTGTCTCTGGTGTGTCTCCTGTCTCCGGTGTGTCTCCTGTCTCCGGTGTGTCTTGTGTCTCCTGTCTCCGTTGTGTCTCATGTCTCCTGTCTTCGGTGTGTCTCGTGTTTCCGTGTCTCCTGTCTCCGTTGTGTCTCCTGTCTCCTGTCTCCTGTCTCCGGTGTGTCTCGTCTCTCCTTTCTCTGGTGTGTCTCCTTTCTCCGCTGTGTCTCCTGTCTCCGGTGTGTCTCCTGTCTCCGGTGTGTCTCGTGTCTCCTGTCTCCGGTGTGTCTCCTGTCTCCGGTGTGTCTCGTGTCTCCTGTCTCCGGTGTGTCTCATGTCTCGTGTCTCCGGTGTGTCTCCTGTCTCCGGTGTGTCTCCTGTCTCCGGTTTGTCTCCTGTCTCCGGTGTGTATCGTGTCTCCTGTCTCCGTTGTGTCTCGTGTCTCCTGTCTCCGGTGTGTCTCGTGTCTCCGGTGTGTCTCGTGTCTCATGTCTCTGGTGTGTCTCGTGTCTCCGGTGTGTCTCGTGTCTCATGTCTCTGGTGTGTCTCGTGTCTCCGGTGTGTCTCGTGTTTCAGTGTCTCCTGTCTCCATTGTGTCTCGTGTCTCCTGTTTCCGGTGTGTCTCGTGTCTCCTGTCTCCTGTCTTCGGTGTGTCTCATGTCTCCTGTCTCCGGTGTGTCTCATGTCTCCTGTCTCCGGTATGTCTCGTGTCTCCTGTCTCCGGTGTGTCTCGTGTCTCTGGTGTGTCTCGTGTCTCCTGTCTCCGGTGTGTCTCGTGTCTCCTGTCTCCGTTGTGTCTCTGGTCTCTCTCCTGTCTCCGGATGTGTCTCCTGTCTCCGGTGCGTCTCGTGTCTCCTGTCTCTGTTGTGTCTCGTCTCTCCGTTGTGTCTCGTGTCTCCTGTCTCCTGTGTGTCTCGTGTCTCCTGTCTCCTATCTCTGGTGTGTCTCGTGTCTCGTGTCTCTTGTCTCCTGTCTCCGGTGTGTCTCATGTCTCCTGTCTCCGGTGTGTCTCATGTCTACTGTCTCCGGTGTGTTTCGTGTCTCCTGTCTCCGTTGTGTCTCGTGTCTCCTGTCTCCGTTCTGTCTCGTGTCTCCTGTCTCCGTTGTTTTTCGTGTCTCCTGTCTCCGGTGTGTCTCGTGTCTCTGGTGTGTCTCGTGTCTCCTGTCTCCGTTCTGTCTCGTGTCTCCTGTCTCCGTTGTTTTTCGTGTCTCCTGTCTCCGGTGTGTCTCGTGTCTCTGGTGTGTCTCGTGTCTCCTGTCTCAGTTGTGTCTCGTGTCTCCTGTCTCCGGTGTGTCTCTGGTGTGTCTCCTGTCTCCGGTGTGTCTTGTGTCTCCTGTCTCCTGTCTCCGTTGTGTCTTGTGTCTCATGTCTCCTGTCTCTGGTGAGTCTCCTGTCTCCAGTGTGTCTCCTGTCTCTTGTCTCCTGTCTCCGGTGTGTCTCATGTCTACTGTCTCTGGTGTGTCTTGTGTCTCCTGTCTCCGGTGTGTCTCGTGTCTCCTATCTCCTGTCTCCGGTGTGTCTCTTGTCTCATGTCTCGTGTCTCCGGTGTGTCTTGTGTCTCCTGTCTCCGGTGTGTCTCCTGTCTCCTGTCTCCAGTGTGTCTCGTGTCTCCTGTCTCCGGTGTGTCTCCTGTCTCCGGTGTGTCTCCTGTCTCCTGTCTCCGGTGTGTCTCCGGTGTGTCTCCTGTCTCCGTTGTGTCTCGTGTCTCCTGTCACCGGTGTGTCTAGTGTCTCCTGTCTTCGGTGTGTCTCGTGTCTCCTGTCTCCGGTGTGTCTCGTGTCTCCTATCTCCTGTCTCCGGTGTGTCTCGTGTCTCGTGTCTCCTGTCTCCGGTGTGTCTCATGTCTCCTGTCTCCGGTCTGTCTCATGTGTCTCCTGTCTCCGGTGTGTCTAGTGTCTCCGTGTCTCCTGTCTCCGGTGTGTCTCATGTCTCCTGTCTCCGGTGTGTCTCGTGTCTCCTATCTCCGGTGTGTCTCGTGTCTCCTGTCTCCGGTGTGTCTCCGGTGTGTCTCCTGTCTCCGTTGTGTCTCGTGTCTCCTGTCACCGGTGTGTCTAGTGTCTCCTGTCTCCGTTTTGTCTCTTGTCTCCGGTGTGTCTCCTGTCTCCGCTGTGTCTCCTGTCTCAGGTTTGTCTCCTGTCTCTGGTGTGTCTCCTGTCTCTGGTGTATCTCCTGTCTCCAGTGTGTCTCGTGTCTCCTGTCTCCGTTGTGTCTCGTGTCTCCGTTGTGTCTCGTGTCTCCTGTCTCCGGTGTGTCTCGTGTCTCCTGTCTCCGGTGTGTCTCGTGTCTCCTATCTCCTGTCTCCAGTGTGTCTCGTGTCTCGTGTCTCCTGTCTCCGGTGTGTCTCATGTCTCCTGTCTCCGGTCTGTCTCATGTGTCTCCTGTCTCCGGTGTGTCTAGTGTCTCCATGTCTCCTGTCTCCGGTGTGTCTCATGTCTCCTGTCTCCGGTGTGTCTCGTGTCTCCTATCTCCGGTGTGTCTCGTGTCTCCTGTCTCCGGTGTGTCTCGTGTCTCCTGTCTCCAGTGTGTCTCCTGTCTCCAGTGTGTCTCCTGTCTCCAGTGTGTCTCCGGTCTCCGGTGTGTCTCCGGTCTCCGGTGTGTCTCCTGTCTCCGGTGTGTCTAGTGTCTCGTGTCTCCGTTGTGTCTTGTGTCTCGTGTCTCCGGTGTGTCTCGTGTCTCCAGTGTGTCTCGTGTCTCCGGTGTGCCTCCTGTCTCCGGTGTGCCTCCTGTCTCCGGTGTTTCTCGTGTCTCCTGTCTCCGGTGTGCCTCCTGTCTCCTGTCTCCGGTGTGTCTCCGGTCTCTGGTGTGTCTCCGGTGTGTCTTGTGTTTCCTGTCTCCGGTGTGTCTCGTGTCTCCATGTCTCCTGTCTCCGGTGTGTCTCCTGTCTCCGGTGTGTCTCGTTTCTCCTGTCTCCGGTGTCTCAGGTCTCCGGTGTGTCTTGTGTCTCCTGTCTCCGGTGTGTCTCGTTTCTCCTGTCTCCGGTGTGTCTCCGGTGTGTCTCCGGTGTGTCTTGTGTCTCCTGTCTCCGGTGTGTCTTGTGTCTCCGTGTCTCCTGTCTCCAGTGTGTCTCATGTCTCCGGTGTGTCTCCTGTCTCCTGTCTCCGGTGTGTCTCGTGTATCCTGTCTCCGGTGTGGCTCCTGTCTCCAGTGTGACTCCTCCGGTGTGTCTCGTGTCTCCGGTGTGTCTCGTGTCTCCTGTGTGTCTCCTTTCTCGTGTCTCCTTTCTCGTGTCTCCGGTGTGTCTCCTGTCTCCGGTGTGTCTCCTGTGTCCGGTGGGTATCCGTTGTGTTTCGTGTCTCCGGTGTGTCTCCTGTCTCCGGTGTGTCTCGTGTCTCCTGTCTCCGGTGTGTCTCCTGTCTCCAGTGTGTGTCCTGTCTCCGGTGTGTCTCGTGTCTCCGGTGTGTCTTGTGTCTCCGGTGTGTCTCCTGTCTCCGGTGTGTCTCGAGTCTCCGGTGTATCTCCTGTCTCCGGTGTGTCTCGTGTCTTCTGTCTCCGGTGTGTCTCGTGTCTCTGGTGTGTCTCCTGTGTCCGGTGTGTCTCGTGTCTCCGGTGTGTCTCGTGTCTCCAGTCTCCGGTGTGTCTCCGTGTCTCCTTTCTCCGGTGTGTCTCGTGTCTCCTGTCTCCGGTGTGTCTCGTGTCTCTGGTGTGTCTCGTGTCTCCTGTCTCCGGTGTGTCTCGTGTCTCCGGTGTGTCTCCTGTCCCCAGTGTGTCTCGTGTCTCTGGTGCGTCTCCGGTCTCCGGTGTGTCTCCTGTCTCCGGTGTGTCTCCTGTCTCCGGTGTGTCTCCTGTCTCCAGTCTCCGGTGTGTCTCCGTGTCTTCTGTCTCCGGTGTGTCTCGTGTCTCCGGTGTGTCTCCTGTCCCCCGTGTGTCTCCTGTCTCCAGTCTCCGGTGTGTCTCCGTGTCTTCTGTCTCCGGTGTGTCTCGTGTCTCCGGTGTGTCTCCTGTCCCCCGTGTGTCTCGTGTCTCCGGTGTGTCTCCGGTCTCCGGTGTGTCTCGTGTCTCCGGTGTGTCTCCTGTCTCTGGTGTGTATCCGGTGTGTCTCCTGTCTCAGCTGTGTGTCCTGTCTCTGGTGTGTCTCCTGTCTCCGGTATGTCTCCGTGTCTCCTGTCTCCGGTGTGTCTCGTGTCTCCTGTCTCCGGTGTGTCTCGTGTCTCCGGTGTGTCTCGTGTCTTGTGTCTCCGGTGTGTCTCCTGTCTCCGGTGTGTCTCATGTCTCCTGTCTTCAGTGTGTCTCGTGTCTCTGGTGTGTCTCGTGTCTCCTGTCTCCGGTGTGTCTCGTGTCTCCGGTGTGTCTCCTGTCCCCAGTGTGTCTCGTGTCTCTGGTGCGTCTCCGGTCTCCGGTGTGTCTCCTGTCTCCGGTGTGTCTCCTGTCTCCAGTCTCCGGTGTGTCTCCGTGTCTCCTGTCTCCGGTGTGTCTCGTGTCTCCGGTGTGTCTCCTGTCCCCCGTGTGTCTCGTGTCTCCGGTGTGTCTCGTGTCTCCGGTGTGTCTCGTGTCTCCGGTGTGTCTCGTGTCTCCGGTGTGTCTCCTGTCTCTGGTGTGTATCCAGTGTGTCTCCTGTCTCCGCTGTGTGTCCTGTCTCCGGTGTGTCTCCTGTCTCCGGTGTGTCTCCGTGTCTCCTGTCTCCGGGGTGTCTCGTGTCTCTGATGTGTCTCCTTGTCTCCTGTGTGTCTCCTGTCTCCGGTGTGTCTCGTGTCTCCTGTCTCCGGTGTGTCTAGTGTCTCCGTGTCTCTCAGAGCGTGGCCTCCTCTTGGGCTTTAGCGCATGGCGCTTCGCTAACAGACATCTGTAGAGCTGCAGGTGTTGAAGTGTTTATTGCATTAATAATAAGTATTTTATTACAATTTAACTGTATGATTATACTGTACTGGCCTCACTAAACGTATGCGTATTTAGCTATCCAGTGCGTATAAACAGCCAGGTGAGGTGAACAAAGAAAAGAGATGATGCTTTATCCCAAGGTCCTTTTTCTCCTCTCCTTTATTTTACACACAGCAGTGCAAAAACAAGCTGTAAAACTGTAAACACAAATAAAAGTACCTATTAACTCAAATTGCCTTCTTCAATCATTTCCAAAGCCAAATGCAACACATACATCGTTTTCTACTAAGCATGATCTGCCATTACACGGAAAACAGAGGAATCTACACTTCGTGGCAACACGTTAATTTTCTTACTACACATCTTAAGAAAACGACTAATATAAAACGCCTTATATTACACACAGTGTTACTCACCGGCAACCCCTCACCGAGGGGAAACACAACTGAACGTAGTTTGAAGAAACTTGACAGCAGAATTTACACAGCACAGAGTACAACTCGCACTGGAAAAGTCGCGCACTAACTGCACACTAATCTCGTTACAAACGAGAATACAAACGAGAATACAACAGGAAATAGGAACTGTACACCAAACCTGCCGTTACCACAAGTGTCCTGTAGATGGCGTTAAAGCACTGCAAATAACTAAGGAAACACAAAATGCATGAATGAATGCTCATTAAGACCAACACACTCCCTGCCTGGTATCTTGAGGATACCACATCTGTTACCTTTTAAATGCACACACTTTACTTAAACACAAGTGACATCCTGTTTAGGGGAGAAAAGTAAGATAAGTTCAGTCACAGGTCTTTTAAACACTTTAGGAGTGCCGTGACGAATCACTCTGATATCTACAGTCCTGACAACATTATCTCTGCTGGGAAAAGTTTTGATGACCACTGCCATTGGCCAGTGGTTCCTTGGCACTGCATTGTCTTTCATCAAGATTTCATCGTCTCCTTCTTGCAAGTTAGGCCTTTTGTCCTGCCACTTGGCACGACTTTGCAGGGTGCTCAGGTATTCACGTTGCCATTTGTGCCAAAATGTCTCTGCGAGATGTTGTACCAGCTTCCATTGGTGACGGATGATCTCTGCCTTGCCAAAGTCAGGCGGAGGCGACGATGGGGCTCCTGTCTTTTGTGTCAGAAGCATGGAGGGGGTAAGTATGAGAGGGTTCTCGGGGTCAGTTGACACAGGCAGCAGGGGTCTCGCATTCATAATTGCACACACCTCTGCCATGAGTGTGACGAGGACCTCGTGTGTCAATGAAGAGAAGCGTTGCTGCAGGAACATGGAGTCTAGGATGCGACGGGCCACTCCGATAAGTCGCTCCCAGGCACCTCCCATATGGGAGGCATGCGGGGGGTTGAAAATCCATGTGCATTGTTGGTCTCAATTCTTTTGAAGCACCAGTAAAGTTAGTGCCTCTGTCAGACCTAATCTGTGTGGAAGGGCCTCTGATGGAGAAAAATCTCCGTAGAGCATTTATGAAACTAGATGCACTCAGTGTCTCTATCACTTCAATGTGTACAGCACGCACACACAGACAGGTGAACATTACCGCCCACCTTTTGCTGTTTGCTTGTCCTCCTCTCGTCCGACGGCTGATAACCTCCCATGGGCCAAACACGTCCAAGCCGACGTACGTGAACGGTGGGGCAGCTTGTAGCCTGTCTGCAGGCAGATCTGCCATCAGCTGATGCTCTTTTTTGCCACGCAGTCTCCTGCAGGTGACACATTGGGACAGAGTGCTTCTAATACATCTCTTTCCGCCCACCAGCCACAGTCCAGCGTCCCTGATGGCCCCCTCTGTAAAATGTCTGCCCTGGTGTTTTACCTGCTCGTGATAGTGGCGCACAAGGAGAGTCGTTAGGTGGTGCTGAACTGGGATGATGAGGGGATTGGTGCGGTTTATCTCAAGGCCAGACTGAGTGATGCGTCCGCCCACTCTGAGAAGTCCAAAGCTGTCAACCACTGGGCACAGCTTTGCAATGTTGCTCTGTTTTGGAATGCCTGACTTACTCTGAATGTTACTGAATTCACTAGGATATCTTTCCAGCTGCATGTTCTTGATCAGTAGTTTCTTTGCTTTTTCCAGGTTCTCTGGCGTGATTGCTTTCTTACAGGTATGCCATCCTCTGCATGTGTTGTCTTTGTCCGTTAGTCTGAAACACTGGGCTATGTGAATCAGGACCGCAAGTGTTCTTAACACAGAAGTCCACTTTGAGAAACGCTCGAAACGTTCAGTGCCTAAGCTGGGCTGTGTGATTTCAGTGACTAGCGTTGCGACCTGAGGTCTGATCTCAGAGTCTAATTCTGGGTCAACTAGATCAAACAGTGACTGATGATCAGCTGGAGGCTTACCAGACAAGAAGGCGGGTCCGGTCAGCCAGTTCGTGTCTCTCAATGATGCGGCAGTAACGGATCTGGAGCCATGGTCGGCCGGGTTGAGCTCTGAGGGGACATACTTCCACTGTTGAGGTGACGTTGCTTGTCTGATGCGTTGGACCCTGTTGCTTACATAAACATAAAATCTTCTCTGCTCATTATTAATATAACCTAACACAACTTTGCTGTCCGAATAGAAAGTGACAGAGTTCATGTGCGAGTCCATGCTACTCACAACAGTCTCAGCTATCTCAACCGCAAGGACTGCAGCACAGAGTTCGAGTCTGGGGATTGTAGTCTCCTTCTCTGGTGCCAGCTTTGCTTTGCCAAGCACAAATCCGACTTCGGAGCGTCCATTTTCATCGGTCACCTTCAAATAGGCAACCGCTGCGATTGCTTTGGTTGAAGCATCCGCAAACACACACAACTCTCTCGTGCTTGCTGCAGAGGTGGAGAGAGATGTGTAGCAGCGGGGGATCTGTATGTCTTGGAGGCATTGAAGGGAGGACTTCCATCTCATCCACTCCGCTTGGAGGTGTCCAGGTAATGGCGCGTCCCACTCACCGTTTTCTATGGTCAGCTCTCTCAGCAACGATCTCCCTTGTATAGTGACAGGTGAGAGAAAGCCGAGCGGATCAAAGATGCTGTTTATGGTTGAGAGTACACCTCTGCGTGTGAAAGGTTTGTCGTCTCGTTGTACTTGAAAGGTGAATGTGTCTGTGACTATGTTCCAGCTGATACCCAGGCTACGCTGCACAGGGACGTTATCCGTGGCAAAGTCCAGGTCTTTAATGCTGTTTGCAAGGTCTTCAGGAGGGAATTCAGCCACGACAGCTGCACTGTTTGATGTGATCTTGTGCAACCGGAGGCTGTTGTGGAAGAGCATCTCCTGTGCCCTGTTCACCAAGTTGATGGCCTCGGTCTCTGTTGCAAACGACTTCAGAGCATCGTCGACATAAAAGTCTCTCTCGATGAACGCTCTGACATCAGCGCCGAATTCAGATTCTGCTTCTTTCGCTGCCTTCCTGAGGCAGTAGATTGCTACAGCAGGAGACGGTGTGTTGCCAAACACATGCACACGCATTCTATAGTCTACAATGTCACTGTCCCATTTGTTGTCGCGGAACCATAGAAACCTCAGGTAGTCTCTGTGCAGTTATGAGTGCTATCTTGATATACCTCAGTATCCATGATCCTCAGGAAGTTGAGATCATCGATGGACGGAGCAGGTTGGTGATCTTTGTCGGTACAGTGGAAGACGGAGGACTTCAGGTGATCCCCGTGCAACAGAGAAGCAGTGTGAACAGCGGCTTGCTGAGATGGAGGATCATGAAGGACTGAGTGGCTGTGTGGAGGGTCTTTCACACGCAGGTGGCTAGAGCAGGGTGTGAGGTAGCTGGGGCGGCCATCTCCCAAGATACATGTTTTGAGGGACGTGACTGAGGAGGGGCGGTGTGCTGTGCCGAGGCACACATCGCCGATCACCACCCAGCCTAGGTCTAGCTTTTGAGCGAATGGGGCATTGTCGGGGCCATTGATCTGTTTTCTGATCTTGTGTATACTCAAAATGTCTCTCCCTAGCAACAGTAGTATCTGGGCACTGGGGTCTAATGGAGGAATCTCACTGGCTAAGCATCTCAGATGAGGATGATGTAAAACTGCACTGGGAGTTGGGATTTCAGACCTGTTGTTCGGGAGTTCATTGCATTCAATGAGGACGGGAAGAGGGACGCAGGTCTTTTCATCCAGTGACTCCAGCATGTAGCCGCAAGCTCTCCTTCCAGAAGTCTCTATACTGCCCGCACACGTTTTGAGCGTGTACGAAGATGGAGTGCTATTGTCGCTGAATATCTCAAAGAATTCTGTACGTGCAAGGATTTATTACTTTGCTCATCAATGATAGCATACACTCTAGTTGTTGCTTCTCTCTGGCCTTGTGGGTAGACACTAACTAAGCATATTTTGGAGCAACCTCTAGCACTCATACCCTCTCCGCATACCTCAGTGCACTTGGAAGAGACCGTCTCTGGAGGCTGCTGGTTCTCTCTGCCCTCCCTGCCGTTTCTCTGAGCGTAGATGGGGCGGCTTTGCTTTCCATGGTGATGGACCCGGATGGAGGGCTTCGACGTGTTTGATGCTCTGACATTCTGCACATGTTATGGTTTTGTCACAGTTCTTTGCAATATGTGTGGTTGAAGCACAACAGCGGTAGCAGATGGAATTGTCTTTGAGATATTGTTTACGGTCAGCTAGCAGTTTGTCTCTAAAGCTCCTACATGCTCCTAATGAATGGGGCTTTCTGTGGATTGGGCACTGCTTGGTGAGATCTAGAGAGTCAGCTTCAGGCTCACCTTTCTGGCTGGACTCGACGACTTGAGTCTTGTGGACTGCAACAGACTGGTTGATTCTACTGTGGATGTTTTTGGGTTTGTCTCTATTTGTGGCAGGCAGAAGTGGCATGGTGACTCTGAAACTGGGATCGTTTCTTGCTTTAGCTTGGTTCTGAATGAAATCGACAAACACGCCGAATGGGGGAAAGGAAATCTGATGCTGTTGCTTTATCTGAGAGCCGTAGGACATCCACTTCTCCTGTAGATTATACGGGAGCTTTTCTATGATTGGGGCTACTCCCCTAGCAGTGTCAAGGTAAGCTAGTCCTGGAAGGAATCCATCCTGCTTTGCTGCGTACAGTTCCTGTAGCAGGTCGGCTAAGTCGCGTAGCTTGGCTGGCTCTTTGTTGGAGATTCTCGGGAAGCTTTCCAGTCTGGCAAATAACGCCCCTTCAATAGCTTCGGGGGTGCCATAGCACTCTTCAATGCGCTGCCAGATAGCTCGGAGGCCACCCTGGGGGTCCCTGATGTAGGCTGCTCTGAGCCTGCGTGCTTGTTCGGACGACTCTTTACCGAGCCATTTAATCAGAAGGTCAGTCTCTTCTGCTACTGACAAGCCTATATTGTCTATGACATTGCAGAATGAAGCTTTCCACGCCCAGTAATTCTCTGCCTTATCGTCGAACTTCATCAGCCCTGTGGAGACTATCTGGTTTCTAGTGATGAACTTCGCCAGGTCAGCAGTTGGGGAGCTGTGTCCATCTTGAGCAGACGTGTGATGAAGGGAGGTAAGGCGTGGAGCAGGACTGGGTAGCCCATGGTCTTTTCCTCTCTGCCATGCTTGGTTGCTGGCTTGGTGTGGGCTGTAATACAGACTAGCAGGTAACATGGATGGCTGCTGTGGCTGTAATGGTACCTGTGACGGCGGTGGCAGCCGTCTTGGAGCTGGTGTCGGTCTCAGGGACTCTGCTGGTGGGTGTGACGATAGCTTTGCAAGCGATGTTGCTGGATGCTGTACTGGAGGTCTTATGGCTGGCTGCGTTGGAGGACGTGCAGGTGAAAGCGGATTGCTGTGCCGGCTGGGCGGAGTACTATAGCATTCTTGTTTTGTTTCTCTCTGCGGTGGCACGCTGTTTGCAGTGAAATACCTTTGGTTCAGTTCTGACTCCGGTTCCCCGAGGCTGTTGTCATCATCTAATTCTGCTTGAAGAACTGCTGCTTCAGCTATTGCAGCTTCCATTTCTTTTCTACACCGCAATGCCTCTAATTCAGCTTTTGCTTTGGCAGTTCGTAGTTCTGCTTCAGCTTTCTGAAGTTTCAGTGCCATTTCCTTTTCAGAATAGGCTGCTTTGGTTCTTGCTGCTTGAGCTCTGGCTTTAGCGGTTGCTAGCGCAGTGCTCTTTCTTGAGCTGCATGTTGATCCGTGTTGAGATCGCGCACAAACAGAGCTTGATGCAAATAACTCTGATCTCACCTCCCATTCACCAGCTTCTGCATCAGTCACACCAGTGGGAAGTTGCATTTCGGTCGGAGAATCCATGTCTTATGGATCAGGGGAATCTGGGCAAGTCACATGCAGGCTTGTTTTCTCTAGCAGTTGAAGTTCTGTCTTCTTCTCGACAGGCGAGGGTTTGCCGTTTTACTGTACTGGCCTCACTAAACGTATGCGTATTTAGCTATCCAGTGCGTATAAACAGCCAGGTGAGGTGAACAAAGAAAAGAGATGATGCTTTATCCCAAGGTCCTTTTTCTCCTCTCCTTTATTTTACACACAGCAGTGCAAAAACAAGCTGTAAAACTGTAAACACAAATAAAAATACCTATTAACTCAAATTGCCTTCTTCAATCATTTCCAAAGCCAAATGCAACACATACATCATTTTCTACTAAGCATGAGCTGCCATTACACGGAAAACAGAGGAATCTACACTTCGTGGCAACACGTTAATTTTCTTACTACACATCTTAAGAAAACGACTAATATAAAACGCCTTATATTACACAGAGTGTTACTCACCGGCATTGCCCCCGAGGGGAAACACAACTGAACGTAGTTTGAAGAAACTTGACAGCAGAATTTACACAGCACAGAGTACAACTCGCACTGGAAAAGTCGCGCACTAACTGCACACTAATCTCGTTACAAACGAGAATACAAACGAGAATACAACAGGAAATAGGAACTGTACACCAAACCTGCCGTTACCACAAGTGTCCTGTAGATGGTGTTAAAGCACTGCAAATAACTAAGGAAACACAAAATGCATGAATGAATGCTCATTAAGACCACACATATACACTATTATTTACATCTGTATGATGATGTTTAGCTGTGTAGGAGTGCAGGGGTCTGCAGGAGACTGGAAGACCACCCCTCACAGTGTTGGGTGTTAAGTCCATATATGGATATATAGTGCTGGACACAAGCCAAGTTAAGACATGTGGGGGAAAGATAAACAATGACGTAGTGTGTTTGGAATGTTTAGGAACTGCCTATATAATGGGGGATTTCCCTTAGTCATGAGGAGATCTGCAGATTGACTCGGTTTTGTTTGAAAGAATAAAACCTATATTCTGGCATCAAAGACTGAGTGAAGTGTTATTTCCAAAGAAGAGAAAAATGGCATCATTTAAACCACAACACAGGCTGGGCAACACCTAACTCATTCGCCAGATTTTACAATCTCCGAGTGGAGCCTGTTTCTGACTATGTACTCGCCCCTGCTAGTGGCCGGTAATGGATTAGGCTCAGGTGTCTTCGCCATTCGCCATTCCACTCCTCAGACTGGATACGTGTGATATTTTCTTAGGTGAGCTTCCTGGAAGCCCTGAGCTCCTCCAGCACTGTCGACACCAATACCAGTAAGTCTGCCCACTCGCCCAGACACGTGTATTTCCACCGTAAGCCTCCTCGAGCAGGTGTTTTCCCTTGGTAACATTGCCCCCCTGGGGTTAAAAGTCCACCTTTGGCTGGTTCCCCAGAGTTTTCCATATGCAGCCTTTAGTGGGTCATATGTGTATTTCAAGTCCTCCCTACGGGTAGGCATCTTGGCGCATGTTCCACCTGGAAACAGGTCCAACACTTACAAAAGAAGTTGGCAGTTCTGAGTGTCAGTTCTACTCAATGCTCACCTCAGTCTGTTTCCACGTCATTAAGATACAAGTCAGCCAGAACAAGAGATGACTACTTCTGTGTGTATCCCACCAACACTCTCACCGTATCTTCTGAAGAACAGAGCTCCCAAGTATAGACCTAAGCTTGTTTAATTTAGGTGAGTCATAGATTCCTGAGGCCTGAGAACGGAGACTCCATCAAAAGTTGTCAATCAGAGGTGATGGGTTTTCTACCAATGAATGGGATGTGGGATTAGCTAGAGGGGTTGAGCATCCCATCAGACTGAAAGACACCAAACTATTCAGAGAATGCTCCAGATGCATTGCGTCTGCGGACATTAAGGATGTACGACGTCACATCAAAGAGTTTTTTTTTGTGGCTGAAATCATTAAAAAGTCAATGAGTCTGTACGTATCACCCATTATAATAGCCCAGAAGAAGAGTGGGGCAATCAGAATGTACATCGACTACCGAACTCTAACTCTCCCTGATCAGTACACCACTCCCAGGACCGATGATGGCTTGGACTGTTTGGCTGGTAGCAGATGGTTTTCTGTACTGGACCTCCATAGTGGATATTATCAAATAAGCTATGGCGGAGGAAGGTAAAGAGAAGACCGTGTTTATCTGTCCCCTGGGGCACATTGTGTCAGGGGCTGGAGTATCACTGGACCCAGCCAATATTGAAACAAACACCCTGATGCTGCTTTCATCATCGCGGGCGATTTTAACAAAGCAAACCTAAAGAAAGTCCTGCCAAACTTTCACCAGCACGTCTCCTGTCCTACACGAGGAGCAAACACGCTGGATCATTGCTACTCTCCGTTCAAGAACGCCTATAAAGAGTCACTTCCAGCGTTTGGCAAATCGGATCATGCCGCCATTTTCCTCACTCCCGAATACAAACAAAAGCTCGTTCAGGAACCCTCGGTGAGGCGGGAAGTTAAGCGTTGGTCGCCCCACTCAGAGACCGCGCTTCAGGCAGCTCTGGATAATGTGGATTGGGACATGTTCCGAGCGAGTTCAGCCAACGTAAGCGAGTTCACAGAAGTGGCGCATTGCTTCATCAACACGCTTACAGAGCAAGCCACGCAAACAATAACAATAACATCCTTCTCAAATCAGAAACCGTGGGTGGACAATTCAATCCGCGCTGCAGTGAACACACGCACTGCCGCTTACAACGCCGGTCTCCTATCGGGGAACATGAATGAATACAGATCGTCCTGCTATGCTCTCAGATGAGCAGTTAAAGCCGCAAAACTCCGTTACAAAGACCGAGTGGAGTCTCATTTCCAACTCAACGACTCGCAGCGCATGTGGCAAGGTCTGAGGTCCATCTGCTCGTTTGGATCTAAATCCTCTGCAGAGGTCAGAGCTGACCCGTTGCTCGTGAACGAGTTAAACTCTTTCTACGCTCGCTTTGACTGTAACTGCGGCAACGCGACTCCGCCAAGTGACGCGTCAGAGGAAATTACTCAGAGCAGCAACAATCACGTGATCTCTGTCTTGGAGGATGAAGTTCGGAGAGCACTCAAGCGTGTGGACGTCAGGAAAGCTGCCGGGCCAGATGGTATTTCAGGTCGTGTTCTGCGGTCCTGTGCTGATCAGTTTGCCGGGTTTTTTACATCTATCTTTAATGAGTCCCTTGCTACATCTGTGGTCCCCACCTCCTTCAAAAAATCCACCATCATCCCTGTCCCTAAGAACAGTAAACCCTCTTGCCTAAATGACTATCGTCCAGTGGCTCTCACGTCTATAGCCATGAAGGTCTTTGAGAGACTCATTAAAAACACCATTTGCGCCTTCATTCCTGACACTTTGGACCCTCTTCAGTTTGCCTATCGTCCCAATAGATCGACTGAAGATGCCATCTCTCATGTCCTCCACTCCTCCCTCACTCACATTGACAGCAAAAGTGGGAACTACGTAAGGCTGCTATTTATTGACTATAGCTCAGCCTTTAACACCATAGTTCCCATCAAGCTAACCTCCAAACTCCTGGATCTCGGCCTGAATCCCTCTCTCTGCCACTGGATTGAGGACTTCCCCACTGGCAGGCCTCAGGTGGTGAGAATAGGCCAGTCCACCTCCACCTCCATCTCCCTGAGTGTGGGAGCTCCACAGGGCTGTGTCCTGAGTCCCCTGCTCTACTCGCTCTACACGCATGACTGTTTGTCCACACACAGCTCCACCTCTATCATCAAATTTGCTGATGATACTGTTGTCCTGGGCCTCATTTCAAACAACAATGAGACGGCATACTGGGACGAGGTGAAGCATCTAACATCATGGTGCCAGGACAACTGTCTCTCTCTGAATGTTGGCAAGACCAAAGAAATGATTGTGGACTTCAGGAAGAGACAGCAACGGACATACTCCCCCCTCATGATCAGCGGGTCACCAGTAGAGAGAGTGAGCAGCTTCATGTACCTGGGAGTAAACATCTCCGAGGACCTGACCTGGACTGCTCACATTCAGACACAGGTGAAAAAAGCCAGGCAAAGACTGTACCACCTGCGCCAGCAGAGGAAATTCAGGGTTTCACCAGCTATCCTGAAAACTTTCTATTTAGGGGCGATAGAAAGTGTACTAACTCAGTGCATCACAGCGTGGTATGGGAACAGCACCAGTCATGACCGCAAAGCCCTGCAAAGAGTTGTGCGCTTATCCGAGCGTATCTACTGTCTCAGTTCTCAGCACTGGACACTAACAGTGGTACTGACACTCTTTGCTCCACTCTAACATCTTGCTTAGACAGCTTTTGCCCCCTTTCATCCAGACCAGCCTGCACCTCCCCCTCTGCCCCCTGGCTGTCTGATGTTCTCTGTGAACATCGCTCTGGACTCAGAGAGGAACTGGCGCAAATCGAAGAACTCTACTGACCTTATCTTATATCAGTCTCTTCTTGCTTCTTTCTCTGCAAATGTCTCCACTGCCAAAACTACATACTATCACAACAAAATCAACAACTGCTCTGACTCTTGCACACTTTTCAAAACATTCTCCTCTCTTCTTTGTCCTCCTCCCCCACTCCGTCATCAACTTTTACAGCTGATGACTTTACATCTTTCTTCACAAACAAAATCTCATCCATCAGCAGCCAATTCTCCACACCACAAGCTGACACACACATCTCAACAACCAACACACACATGCTCCCATCCTTCTCTATGCTCTCTGAAGCAGAAATCTCCCAACTCATCCTTTCCAACCACCCCACTACCTGTCCGCTTGATCCTATCCCCACTCACCTGCTTCAGGCCATTTCTTCTTCAATTACTCCTGCACTCACTCACATTGTCAATACCTTTCCCACAGCATTTAAGCAGGCTTGGGTAACACCACTGCTTAAGAAACCCTCTCTGAATCTAGCACTTATAGAAAACTACAGACCGGTAGTTGCTTTTATTTGCAAAAACACTCAAGCGAGTTGTGTTCAGCCAACTCTCTATGTTTCTTGAACAGAACAACCTCCTGGACAACAACCAATCCGGCTTCAAAAGCAGCCACTCGACTGAGACTGCCCTGCTCTCGGTTACTGAAGCACTGAGACATGCAAGGGCAGCTTCCAAATCCACAGTACTCATCCTACTGGATTTGTCTGCAGCTTTTGACACCGTTAACCACCAGATCCTCCTGTCAACTCTCGTGAAGATGGGCATCTCAGGAACTGCTCTCCAGTGGATCAAGTCTTATCTCTCAGGTAGGTCCTTCAGGGTGTCATGGAGAGGAGAAGTGTCTAAGTCACATCATCTAGCTACTGGAGTTCCCCAGGACTCAGTACTTGGACCACTTCTCTTCTCCATCTACATGTCATCACTGGGATCTGTCATCCAGAAACATGGCTTTTCCTATCACTGTTATGCTGATGACACTCAACTCTACTTCTCATTTCAACCAGATGATCCCACAGTTGGTGTTCGTATCGCTGCCTGCTTGACAGATATTTCTGCCTGGATGAAGGAACAATACCTTCAACTCAATCTGGCAAAGACAGAACTCCTTGTGGTCTCAGCCAACCCAGCACTTCACCATACTCTCTCCATTCAGCTTGGTTCATCATCCATAACTCCGTCCAGGACAACCAGGAACCTTGGAGTTGTGACTGATGATCAGCTAAAATTCACTGACCACATCACTGCAACAACCCGGTGCTGCCGATTTGCTTATTTGGAAGATTAGACCCTTTCTATCAGAACAGGCCACACAACTCCTGGTACAAGCTCTTGTTCTCTCCAGACTGGACTACTGTAATGCTCTTCTAGCGGGTCTTCCAGCATGCACTATCAAACCCTTGCAACTGATCCAGAATGTAGCGGCGAGAGTGGTCTTTAATGAGCCGAAGAGACCGCACGTCACGCCTCTCTTCATCAGTCTGAACTGGCTGCCAATAGCCGCTCATATCAAATTCAAGGCACTGGTGCTCGCCTACAAGGCAACCACTGGCTCTGCACCAACATACCTAAACTTGCTTGTTCAGACTTACACACCCTCCAGAAGCTTGCATTCTGCAAGTGAACGGCGCCTTGTGGCGCCATCCCAAAGAGGCAAGAAATCCCTCACAAGGACCTTTTCCTGGACCGTTCCCACCTGGTGGAATGACCTGCCTGTCTCAATTCGAGCAGCCGAGTCGTAGCCATTTTCAAAAAATATCTTAAAACGCATCTTTTCCAACAGGACCTGACCAATAAAGAATAACACTTATCACTCTATTCGTTTTCTGTTTGTCTATATAAAAAAAAAAAAAAAAAAAAAAAAAATTCTGTCCTATGTGTTCTGTGCTAGATTAACTGAGACTTGTTATAGCACTTGCATATTGTTGCCCTTGACTGTTTTTAGTTGCTTCTATTGCTCTCATTTGTAAGTCGCTTTAGATAAACGCGTCTGCTAAATGACTAAATGTAAATGTGGTGGGCTGAGGCCCATGGCCTATGCAAGCAGGAAACTGAGTGCATTCAAGCAACATTTCCCCATTCATCAACTGGAGTTCTTGGTGCTCAAATGGGCAGTTGGGAACAAGTTCCATGACTATCTATATGGTGCCCAGTTTGTGGTGAAAACAGACAACAATCCACTTACCTATGTGCTGTCAAGTGCCAAACTGAGTGCAACAGGTCATCGTTGGTTAGCTGCATTAGCTACCTATTACATATAATAATACAATACAAGCAATACAAGCCAGGAAGTCATAACATTGATTGGATGTATTGTCTTGCTACTCATGTGAATCACCTGCTAGCTCTGAATGAAAGGAAATACCTAAGTCAGAAGTAAAAGACATCTGTCAGTTAGCCATGACTGTTGAAAGTGAGGAGTCATCATCCAGATTTGTGGATCACTTAGGCGTTTCAACTCAGAGTATTCCAGAGACATTCTCTTGTGCCACAGCTTTGGGTCTGGGTCAAATGGAACAGCTGACTAATGCAAAGTTGAGGAGAGCTCAAGAGGAGGACCCCATAGTTGGTGTAGTAGAGTGAGAAGTGGAGTTGGGAAAACTACTCAGTTGCTAGAGTAGTTCCAATGTTACCATTGCTCTGTTACAGAGACAGGGACCCAAGTTGAAGATCAAGAGTCAACTTCTGTACAGAGTCACCAAAAGTTTGTGTGGTAGAGAAAAAAACACAACTTGTCTTACCTGAAAGGTACTAGCCCCATGTACTGCACTCATTTCACAATGACTCTTGTCATTTGGGAGTAGAGAAAACTACGGAACTCCTGAAAGACCGCTTCTATTGGCCTAGAATAGCCGCATACATAGAGCAGCATGTTAAGAATTGTGGCCATTGCGTAATGAGAAAGGCATTACCCAATAAGGTTGCAATGCAAAACAAACAGTTGTATGCCAAGCGTAAAAACAGCAGACTTTGACTGTGGGAAATTGTGTGCTGATAAGAAATCTGGCCTTGACTGGAAAGAACAAACACTGTGATAAGTGGAATTCTGTTCCTTACCTGGTGGTGGAAAAGCTAAAGAACTTACCTGTGTATCGCCTGAAACTGAATCCGGTATGGGAAGTCTAAGGACATTACACCAAGACCATCTCTTACCAGTTTGGGACAATGTGATGTTGGCAGATCCTGGAGAACCAAAGAATGTTTCTGGACCGTCTGGACAAGATCTGTGGAGTAAAAATGGAGAAGAGAATTAGGAGAAAGGAATGTGGCCCTGTCAGGAAGTGAATGGAGGAATATTCTGAAAGTGAAGAGGATGACCTGTGGTATTAATGACCGGATAGGGTTTAGACACAGCACAGGCCAGAGTGTGTTTGCCGTGGAGGAGGAAACTGTTTGCCATGGTGGTGAATTGGATAGACCCCTTGCAGAAATGGATAATAGGGCATTGGCCAATGTTCACTGAAGAATGCCATGGTTAACGTCACGGTTACGTATGTAACCCTCATTCCCTGAAGGAGGAAACGGAGACACATCAATGACAGACAAATAGGAATCTCGCTAGGCCAATCTACTTCGAGAGTAACAAAATGAGCCAATGCACATTGGCATGCAATGATTGCACCTCTCAGCACGGGTATATAATGAGTAGCAGGTGCGTTGCAACACTATGTTTTTGCTGAGGAGCCGAGCCGGTTGACGGCCGCCCAGCGGGCTCCAGCAGTTATGGCGACGGGACGTCGATGACCGATGAATAGGAATCCCTACCAAAGCACCATTACTGCTGCCCCCTTCCAGTGCCCTGTGTAAGCCTCATGATCTCTCTTAGCTGATGAGACAGGGCTAACACAGAGAATATCCATCACTGCTGTTCCACATGACCCATTCACTGACTATTGGATAACACTGGGAAAGTGTGCCTTTTCTAATGGAAAAAGAAACATTGTGCACACCACATCCTACCCCAAAGGAGTTATGTGGAGTATAACCTACAGGGCTGGGAGTGGCTAACCTACAGGGCTGGAATACAAAGGAGGTTTAGGTTGGCTCCAGCCTAATAATAAAAGTGGGCTCTCCCAAAGGAAAGACACAAGCTTGCGTTTATGAGCAACCATAGAAGATGCACATATGGGATCCCCTCAGGGTCACACATATGGTACCCAGCCTAGAACTGGTTCTCATGGATACAATGGCAATAGGCCTGGTGCCAGAAGCTCCGCCACTGAGGGTGATCAAGGACTCGACAGGATTTGCTTGGGAGAATTAATTCTACTCGTTTGAGGTGAGAACACAGGATGACACCGGCTCTACAAGAAGGCTATAGAATCTAGGGAACGTGTTGGGTGTCACCCAGCCCGCAGATCTACAAATAGTGCCAACGCCCAGGAGGATGCAACACTCCTGATTTTAGCTCACACCCTAAACTGGCAAAGGCACACCTTGTGCTTGATAGTCCAAAATTATGGCATCCACTATCCAGTGGGCCATCCTCTGCTTGGAGACAGCCTTTCCCTTCTGCTGGCCTCCGTAACAGACAAAGAGCTGCTCTGAGGTCCTGAAGCTTTGAGTTCTGTCCGCATACAGTCGCAGAGTGTGGACGGTACAGAGCAAAGCCAGGGCTGGGTATGGCAGAACTTGCAGGTTCACCACCTGGTCCCTGAAGGAAGTGATAGGAATCTTGGACACATAGCCAGGCTGGAGTCTCAATACCACGTGGATATCACCCTAACTCTAGGCCCTATCTCTAGGTACGATTTGTCAACCGAAAATGTCTGCAGGTTGGCAGAAAAGCCTTCATGGACAGAATATTTAGTTCAGTCAGGTCCACTTAAGTCAAAAACACCATAGACAAACTTTTGGTCAACTTTTTATTGGCATATTTTGCATAAAATTTACATTTGGCAATATGGCTGTGTTCTAAATTCCCAATCCTTTTCATGAGCTCCAGTTTGAGAGTTGCCAGTTGAGTGCATAGGTGCCTCCTGTCTGCCTCACTGCAGAGTGTTTGTAGCTCTGTACAGCTTTGCTTTTGAATCTCTATTTGATATCTTCTCTTTGTTGTTTATACTGCTAAATATAACTTACTCATCACTATATATTGTTTAATAATGTCTATCACGTTAAATTTGACATCGCTAGCTTTTAATCTAAATCACTATCACAACCTCATTACCTGTTAGCTTGCCATCTCTGCACCCGGGTCTCCTGTCTTCTGAGTTCATTAAACAACTGTGGTGAGTTGGATTAGTAGGATTAACAAATATGGTAAGCCATGTCTTCTTCTCCAGTCATTGTCACTTGCACCGCATGTTTTATGTTTAGTGTATCTGTCTCCGTTGGTGAACAGGGCTTCACATGTGATAAATGTAAGGAGATAGTCAGGCTGACAGAGAAGATTTCAGAATTAGAGACACGCAGCCAGACTTTATCTGGGAGTAGTGAGAATGTAACAACTCTAGACACTGATTTGGAATGCGTCTAGCTTAGTGAACTCTGTACATTGTTCGGTTCCGGCTGCAGAGCCTGTGCAACAGGGCAACTGGGTGATTGTGAGATGGCATAGTCGTGGATAAAAAAAACAAACACTCTTTCGTTCCGATTAGAACATCAAGCAGGTTCTCCCCACTCAGTGAGAATCCACACACCCACTGAGAATCCTGTTGAAAGTGCCCTAGTAATTACAATTGTATTACACGGAATGTGAATATAGAGATACCAGCCACCATAGTCACATGTTTACCAGTGCGCCTGACATCAAATTGACATTATTATTCATGTCGGCACTAATGATGTTCGACTTTGCCAGTCGGAGATCACCAAAATTAACATTTAATTTAAAAAAATGTAACTGATGTTCAACAAATAAAAAACAGATATAATACAGATGATCAAATGTTAAAGCTCAGGTTGATGAATATTCGATCCCTTTCCTCAAAAGCGCATATTGTTAATGATATGATTACAGATCATAACCTAGATGTGCTGTGTTTGACAGAAACCTGGCTAAAACCTGACAATTACATTACTTCAAATGAGTCCACCCCCCAAGACTATTGTTATAAACACGAGCCGTGTCTGAAAGGCAAAGGGGGAGGGGTTGCTGTAATTTATAATAATATCTTCAGTATTACTCAGAAGTCTAGTTTCAGATATAATTCCTTTAAAGTTTTGGTGCTTTACGTAACTTTATGTAGTGTAAATTATAAATCCTGTTTGACATTTGTGCTGGCTTGTGTACATTGGCCACCAGGGCACCATACAGACTTTATCAAAGAATTTGCTGAGTTAGTACTGGCGGCAAATAAAGTTCTAATTGTTGGTGACTTTAATATCCATGTAGATAATGAAAAAGACACATTGGGATTGGCATTTAGAGACATTCTAAACTCCATTGGAGTTAGGCAACATGTGTCAGGACCCACTCATCGCCGTAAACATACTTTAGACCTAATACTCATGGAATAAATGTTGATGCCGTTGAAATTCTGCAGCAGAGCGATGACATCTCAGATCATTATCTAGTATCATGTATACTTAATGTAGCAAAGGCTGCAAAACCGTCCAGTTGTTTCAAATATGGCAGGACTATCACCTCTGCCACTAAAGACTTTGTAAATAAACTTCCTGCAACAGAAACTATTGACTCTCTCTTTTCCAGCACTTTAGACACAGCTGCTCCTCTGCGCTTAAAGAAGATTAAAGAAAAGAGTCCAACACCGCGGTACAATGAGCACACCCAGGCCCTTAAAACAGCAGCCAGAAAAATGGAACGCAGCTGGAAGAAAACAAAAGCTGGAAGTTTTTGGGATTTCGTGGAAAGAGAGCATGATTGCGTACACAAAGGCCGTAAAAACTGCTAGATCTACTTATTTCTCGACTCTCTTAGAACAAACACAACCCTAGGTATTTATTTGAAATGGTTGTAAGGTTGCCTACAGTGGTTCAGGCTGCAGGGTTGCCGAATGACTAAAGACATTTCACATTTCTCATCTATAACCACCCACTGCAGTTTATACCAATGATGGAAATAAGCACAGTTGCAATAGCAAAATATGTGGGAGAGCATTGCTATAATGTGACTATATTGTATTGCAATAAGTAGCAATTCAAAGTCAATACAAAATCAAAACTAGTTAGCAAATAATTTGTAATTGAAGGAATTTAATGATAATCTGGTTATGGTTACACTTAAAACAGTTACAAAATAGATGTATGAGATGATAAAAACTTATACCATTAAGTGTACCCAGCATGAATGTTACCTGAGGGATAGAAAGTGAGAGAGAGGGAGAGAGAGGTTTTAGAAAAGAGAAGAGAGAAAGAGCCAAAGCAAAGAAGCCCAGCGAAAAGAAGTGCCAGAGAGCAGGCCCCAAGAAGAGAGAGAGCCAGAGAATCAAGAGAGCCAGAGCAACAGTTACAAAGTTCTTTTTATCTCTTCCCTGACCATGTGACTGAAACCCTATTGTGAGACATTCAAACTGACCAATCAGACCAAACTTCCCCCACTGTACTACAGGTGTGACAGACATTTGGCCTATAGGCCTTTAGAATCTCTTTGTCTGTAGGAATTCCAAGTGGCCCTTCTGGTAAGAAAGATGGGGGTTGAAAACAGTAAAGCAAATTTCTTTGTTCAATTTCAAATATCAAATATTTTTGATTATTTTCAATCCTACAATTCCCCCGTTGGCACCATTGGCCACAATCATTTAGTCCAAAGGTGGCACAGTCCACGAAGACATGCTTTCTGTTGTGTGTAAATGTCAACTTCAGACTTCTCATCCAGACTTGTTGCAAAAGCAGCAGTCTTTGTTCTGATTTCAGCCCTACATGAGAAGGCTCCATCAAATGGTGTTGCATCATTCCTTGATATGCAAAACATCCATTGAATACTTCACACCTCAAGAACAGTCACTGAAGATTAGAGCAAACACTTGTCCCCCTTTCTGAGGACACAGGATGTGAACTTGTGCAGCATGGATCCTGTGATTAAAAGAACATATAGCACAACAAAGAGCAAAAGCATACATGGCATTTGTCATTGGTCAGAAGTTTGATGTGGTCAGATTAAAATAGTCTCTGGCAATAAGCCCTTAAATTGATGTACTTAATAAAGAGGTCAAGGTTGAGAATAAAAGAAGATCTCACAAGCTCTTACACTCTTTCTGGAAACACTGAAATAAATTGAGAAATGTCTCAGAACAGGGAACGAGACACTGCGTCCAGAATGCATATGGGAAACGTCTCAGTGTAACAGATGTCTGAAGCTACTATCAAATCACATCAATCCTATTGACCGGCGACAGCCCATGAAGTCATCAAAAGGCGACCCAGAAGTATATAAGGGCGCCTCGCAACATGACATTCACCTTTTCGTCTGAAGGGACTGTCTGGCAGGCAGGCCCCGAGGCATGGCAACGGGACGCAGTGTCTCATTCCCTGTTCTCAGGGAACATAGGTTACCTACTTAACCAACATTAAGGATGCAAAAAACATCTATATTCACATAGTGAAAGGCCAGAGGTGGCAATGCCTCAGCAAAATGCCTCTATTATCCCTAGTATAGCCTAGTATAGTATGGCCTGCTACCGAGGAGGCCCTGGTTTGGGCCGACCTGCAAGCATAGATCTTTTCCTGGGCTCGGAGGAGCAGCAGCCTCAAAACTCTCCCATGGGAGGAGGCACTCAGGCAGGACAAAGTCGAGGCCACGGAGGCCAGACATAAGATCTCTACTGAAGCTCAAGCGTTAGTCTCTAGATTACACAGTCCCAAACCCTTAAAAGACCCTACCCTGTGGCGGCTAACAGCCCAAAGGCTTAACCTGTTCTACTACACAGGAAACTACAGAAGGTGGTGGCATCAACCTGCTTTATCCAGGAGTATGCCACCTGCCTAGAGCTGCCTTACATATGAGAGGAATGAGCGATGGCCTAAACTCACTCTCTTGCTGAGAGGTGGCCTGATCACTATGCAAAGTGAAACAAAGTCCAGTGAGTTCACAATAAAGAGCCAACCAACTCACCAATGAAGCCCCAATAGCTGGTGCTTCCACTATATCGTTCTAGCAGCCTGACAGGGGAACATCAGGGCCCTAATACTCTCCTATACCCTACCACACAATCCCCCCCAACCTTTATACAGGGAACATAGGCCTACAGAACATACTTCCTGTTCCTCCTCTCTTTTTCAAAAGAAAGAAAAAAAAGACCTACCAGCTCAACCTGCGGCATGTTAGAGTGACGACTCACCACTCGGTAAAAAACCTGAGGTCTGTCACCCTTGCAGGCCTGAAAGGGGCACTATCACGAACCAAGCCAAGGCGGGCCATCAGCCTAGCATCTCTGCTCATCATGGGCCCAGCCCGGCCTGATGTAAGAAGCGCCTGGGGAGAGGGATGAAGAAGAAAGACAAGGGTTAGAATCTTATTTACCCTTGGGGAGGGGATCCATTACTGACACTGCCTGCATTTGTCCTGGATCACCTCCCTCAAGTCCTTCTTCTTCTTGCGGGAGTCACACCTTCTCTGCGACTTGCTCCTCCATGGAGGGGGTGCACAAGAGGCGACACTGGCTCGCTGACCCTGTCGTCCTCGGACCGCCACAGTCCCAGCCCTCTCGCCTGCCTGGGTGCGACCTCAGATCTCCGAGGTATGCAGGACTTAGAAAGTGCCTTCGCCTCTCTGAACTTCTCAACCACCGCCTCCATGAAGGTGCCAAAAAGTTCAGATGGCGAAACCGGTGAATCCAGGAGAAAGGCTTTTTCTTTCTCCCCGACATTCACCAGGTTCAACCACAGATGTCTCTCCGTGGCCACCATTGCTGCCATCGACCGCCCGATCGCGGCAGCTGTCTGCTTGGTGGCCCAGAGAGCAAGATCTGTGGTGCGGCGCAGTTCGCCTACACGCCTGGTAGGCCTGCAGCACCGCCATGGAGTGCAAAGCTGCCCCTGCTTGACCCACTGACATGCATGCCCTGCCATTCAGGTGAGATGTTGTTCTCAGGGGCCTGGATAGCAGGGTTGGAGCGCTCAGTGTCCCGACGTGAAATAGTTCACAAACGTCTCGTCGATCGGTGGCAACGACACATACCAATGCTCGGCCAACCCCTCGACATCAGCGAAATTCGCCCACTGATGGCGATGGATACGGGCCGAATATGGGTTCTTCCATGCCACCTTGATCTCACTATGCAGATCAGGGAGGAATGGAATGCTCACAGGAGCTGGGCGATCATGGCCGGAGAGAAAATGACCGTGAGCGGTTTCTCCCCTAACGTGCCGCCATGGCAGCTGCAGCCTGCCAGTGGCGTGTTCCATGACCTCCAACAACTCCACATACACAGGGCAGGATGACTGAGAAGATTCGGGACTCCACTGATCTTTACTACCCTCATCAGCCATCCCTTGCATATAGTCCATCCCTCGTATATAGTGCTTCAAACAGAGCAGTCCCTGAAGATGAAAAGATGAATATCATTTTGCGAGGCACCCTTATATACTTCCGGGTTGTACTTTGATGACATCATGGGCTGTCGTCGGTCAATAGGATTGACGTGACATGATAGCTTCAGACATCCGTTACACTGAGACGTTCCCCATATGCGTTCTGGACGCAGTGCAAGTTCCCTTTCGAAAGGGCACAACAATCATTGTTGGTTTAAAAAAAACTTTTTCATGAAGAGCATCAAAATATTCAGTTTAACCACAATCATTGTTGCAAGTCAAATGGACAAAATACAAAGAAGCAGAAATCAAATAAGTTAAAATTTAAATGCATTGTTACAATTCAATGATAAAATAAATTTATACTTCAGTAAGAATGAAAAATACTCAAGTAAATTTTGATATTTAACTTGATGAGACACATAATAACTAATTGATTAAGTAAATCTAAAGATAAACAAAACAAACAATAACTGGAAGAAATTCACAGTTATAATACAATCTAGATGTAAAGACTTAAATAAAATTGCATGCCCCCATTTTGTGAGGCAGATGTAGATTTGACTTTGTGTGGGAAGATCAAATCTATGTGGCTGTATTTAGCTGTGGCTATGTGTAAATCATGCCCCAAATATGGTGAGGAGAGTTTACAATTGTGATGCAAATTTGGTCCTGAGAATGTGAGTGAGGTGTGGTCTGGTTCAAAATCTTCCCACACCAATGTTTTTGTTAGGGAGCATGATAAAGTGCAAGGTTCAGAGTTACTGAATCCTGCTGTGATGAAAGCATTTTCATGGTTAATACGATTGTAAATTACACTGTAGCAACATGGCAATTCTGTTCTCCTGTACATGGTTTTACTGCAGCTATATGGCAAATATCAGAGTATATAGGGAGTCTATTGTATTGTGCTGTGTCAGTGTTGGCCTCCAGGTGGAGCTCTAGCACAGATCACTTCAGCCCTGCTTCCTTGCCTCCAATCTTTGACCTGACAACTACATATATTTGCATTTCTTTT
The DNA here is from genome assembly GCA_018749465.1 of Paracanthobrama guichenoti. Taxonomy (NCBI): domain Eukaryota; kingdom Metazoa; phylum Chordata; class Actinopteri; order Cypriniformes; family Gobionidae; genus Paracanthobrama; species Paracanthobrama guichenoti. The sequence goes on along the minus strand of CM031966.1, from coordinate 14,405,441 downwards.
GCAACTGTAAAGGTTACGCAGATTTGCAGGGCTGGTTGTACTCCAAGACAGGTCTGAAACCATAACCATGTATTTTACAACACATCCGCTTGTGATTCTTATTAAGTGGGGGTAATTTTTTAGGATTCTTTAGCTAACTTAAGTCTCTGAGATCCTGACACCTTGCACTTCTGGAGACTCCAGGTAGGTTGCAGTTCTGGAAAATGGTGGCGCTGGAGACTAAAGGGTTTCTGGTGGTTTCACACTTAATTCTTCACCTTAATTCTTAATTATTTTGCAGTTAGTGTGTGTCATTTCTTTGCCATCTGTTTTTGTCTGACCCTGCTGAGCATTTCATCTAGATCAACTTGATGTGGGGCACCAAAAGGCTTTAACTGTGAAAAAGGAAATAAAAAAAGTGACACAATGGTTGATTAATTTGTTTGGTCTTTTTCAAAGGGCCATTGGGAGAGCGATAACAGGGGAGTGAGGAGCTGCACTGTTTTTAATGTTTTGTTTGTGAAATACATTATCTTAGAGTGTACAGATATGCATATATAAACAACACAAGTTTTGTCAAAGTAAGTTTGTCAGGAGCTTCACTTTAACTTCAACTTTTTTTTATATTTTTGTATTATGAAGTTGTAAATGTAATAATAGTCACGAATGCTTTATGTGGAGGGAGGGATTTGCTGTGTGTTCATTGTCAAACTACAAAAGTAGTTTATTTTTAATTATATGCCTACCTATATGTTGACACATTTCTATTAAATTCTTTTGGGGAGAATAAAGAAAAAAATATACAATGTAATAATGAAACAAGACCACATAATTGTACTAGACGTGTAAAATTAATGTGGGGAAAAGAAAAAAAAAAAAAATACTCTGAACCCCAAGTGGATTTATACAAACTGAGAAAGTCAAAAAGTGTTCCCTTTTAGTCAGTCATGTTAAACGCTACGTCGATGGCTGACGTAATGTGAATCTCACTAGGGAGACCAATCTGCTTCGAGTGTAACTAAATGAGCCACATTGGCATGCGAGCATTGCATCTGACGCTCCGCTCCACAGTGCGGGCATAAATAGGAAGCATGTGCATCGCATTTTCAGCTTTTTGCTTCGGAAACCGATCGGTTATGTGTTTCTGCTCTTCTAAGAGAGAAATCTTGATTGCGATCTCTGAGAGCACTACATGAACAGCTGTTTTTTACAGATGGAGGGCACCTTCCATGAGTTTGCTGTTCAGTCAGCCTTTGTAAGTGCGTCTTCAATGAGCTTGAGTGCACACTGCAGGCTGCACTAATTCCTACCAGTGTTGCTGCGGGCATTTCCTTTGTTCATTTCAGCACTAAAAAGAGAGCTAATTTACCTAAAAGAGCTGTGTGACATTGCATCTTTTTAAATGTTGTTTCCTATCCTCATTGATGGCCTGGACATAAGCATGCTGTGAGTGCGTTTGTGGGTGGTTCATGTTCTCTCAAGAGAACCCTTTGCCTGGAGATCCCTTGCCCGTTCTCCGGTCTAGTTCCTCTTCTGGTGGCCACAAAGGAGGGGCTACTTTGGCAAATAATTTGACCTGAGGGTGACCTGAGGATTATGGTGAGGGCTTCCCCTCCAAGCAACCAACCAATTGTATTTACTAATTCGGGGAACAGACACAGTCTCTATGTGATAATATCCAGGTGAGAGAGTCTCTATGTGTTGGGATTTATCTGACTTCTGTGATGGTCGGTTAAGTCAGTCCGTCTGCTTCCTGACCTGGGCCCCAGCTAGTCAAGGTTCAACTCTAAGACTATGTGCCAAATTACTAGAGAGAAGAGTGGCACCACCCCAGGAGAGATGAATACGTAGGCAGAAGTACAGGCCCTGTGTTTACAAAGCGCACATGCAAAGACTAATACAAACGTCCTTTAGCAAAAAAAGGTAAAACAACCATGTCAGGCATTGTGGTAGAGGGTGTTTGTATTAGTCTTTGCACGTTCACTTGGGGTGGTACTTCTGCCTATGTCTAGCGTGACCTTTCTGATGTGATTATGCAATCCGTGGCGTATCGCAGTGCAGTGCAAGATGAGCAATTTAGGTTAAAAAGTATATACACTTTTATTTTTTTGGAAAATTACAGAACGTTTCACTAGATAAGACCCTATTCCTCGTCTGGATCATGCAGAGACCTTTGAAGCCATTCAAAGCCCTTTGAAACTGCATTGATTTGGACCTTCAACCCGTTGGTTACTATTGAAAACCATTATGTGGAGAAAAATCCTGGAATGTTTTCCTTAAAAAAATTTAATTTCTTTTCGATTGAAGAATGGAAGACACGAACACCCTGGATGAGATGGGGGTGAGTAAAATATCAGGAAATTTTCATTTTGAAGTGAACTCTAATTTACCATTAATGCAAATCATTAGTGTTCTTTATTACCTAAGATTGACTGGTTCCAAAACATGAGAGAATGCAAACACAGTGATTGGCATAATTGTTTTAAATAACTGAGACTTTGCTCTTTGCTACTTCTCTAAAAATAAACAGAGATTACAAGCAGTTCCCTATCGAACACAATATTAAATTGGATTATGACAGTGTAAAAACTGAAGTGTTTGTGTAACTTTAGACCTTTATTTAGTTGTTTTCTCTTATCTTATGCTGAGTACACACAACAAGATAATCGGGGTGATTTGGGGCCGATTTCTCGCTCTTCCAACAATCCAGGTAAAGTCCAGATTAATTTTCATGGTTCTACAGATTACTTTATCAGATTTTCCTGTGGTGTGTTAAAAGTGACTGAATCTACTTGGAAGAACACCAGAGGCGCCCTGATCTCGATTCATAAATAATCAACATGTTGATCTGTTGATCAGAAATCCTGTTGAGTGGGGTAAACCCAGAGGACAAACGCGTGCACGCTCTGGAGATTATCATGTGAAAGCTAAACAATACCCAATCAGAAATCGAGCTGACTGAAGACTCACCTCCAGCTCAAGCTGTAACATGTAAATCCATGTTCACACCATTTCCACGACCATTCCCACACATTTTTTTCATTTTACCACCCACACATTTTCTATAAAAAGCAGTCCATATACTATAAGTGACATTTCTTCTTGCTAATCGTCCACCATGTTTGTTTACTCTAAAGTCTTGATTTTTGCTTCTGTCTGTGCATTTGCTCCTGTCTGTCTCCTGTTTGGTCTGCTGTGCTTGTGTGTGCTCTGCTTGCTTTTTCTTTTTAAAATTTGATATCATTCCCTGTTGGTTAAACTGCTAAATATAACTTACTCATCACCATATATTGTCTTATATTGCCTACCACATTAAATCTGACATCGCTAGCTTTTAATCTAAATCACTATCACGCGTTAGCACTTCGCTAGCCTGTTAGCTTGCCATCTCTGCACCCGGGTCTCCTGTTTTCTGAGTTCATTAGACAACTGTGGTGAGTTGTATTATTAAATAGACTCCATCAAACAACTGTGATAACTTTTGGATTAATCAACAAATACGGTAAGCCATGTCTTCTTCTCCTGCCATTGTCACATGCACTGCTTGCTACATGTTTAGCATATCTATCTCCGTTGGCGAACAGGGCTTCACATGTGACAAACGTAAGAAGGTAGTCAGGCTGACGGTGAAGATTTCAGAATTAGAGACATGCATCCAGACTCCGACTTGGATGCGAATAGCTTAGAGAACTCTGTACATTGCTCGGTTCCGGCTGTAGAGCCCGGGCAGCAGGGCAACTTTAATTGATGTCCAACAAATAAACAACAGATATAATACAGATGAACAAATGATAAAGCTCGGGCTGTTGACTATTCAATCCCTTTCTCCAAAAGCGCTTTTTGTTAATGATATGATTACAGATAATAATCTAGATCTGCTGTGTTTGACAGAAACCTGGCTAAAACCTGACGATTACATTACTTTAAATGAGTCCACCCCCCCGTCACATTCTGCAGCAGAGCGGTGACATCTCAGATCATTACCTAGTATCATGTATACTTCATTTAGCTAAGGCTGCAAAATATGCAGAAAATATGCTCGCTTTAAATATGGCAGGACTATCACTGCTGTGACTAAAGATTGCTTTGTAAATAATATTCCTCATCAGTTTCATCTCCTCAGCATCCCAGATAACCTAGAGGAACTCGATGTTGCAACAGAAACTATTGACTTTCTCTTTTCCAGCACTTTATACATAGTTGCTCCCCGGCGCTTAAAGAAGATTAAAGAAAATAGTCCAACACCATGGTACAACGAGCACACTCGGGCCCTTAAAACAGCAGCCAGAAAAGTGGAGCGCAGCTAGAAGAAAACAAAACCAGAGTTTTTTTGCAATTCGTGGAAAGAGAGCGTGATTACATACAGAAAGGCCATAAAAAGAGAGATCTGCTAGATCTGCTTATTTCTCGACTCTCTTAGAAGAAAACAAACACAACCCTAGGCATTTATTCAATACAGTGGCTAAATTAACCAAAAATAAAGCTTCAACTTCTGACGTTTGCAAACAGCACAGCAGTAATGACTTTATGAACTTCTTTACTAGCAAGATTGATAATATTAGGAAAAAATTTTAGACCATGCAGCCGTCTACTACAGTATCTCATTAGACAATGCATTGTAGTGCCACTGAGGGAAAAAATCACTCATTCACTGCTATAGGAGAAGAAGAATTGGCTAAACTCTTTAAATCATCAAAATCAACATGTATGCTTGACCCTATACCGACTATGCTATTAAAAGGCATTAGGATATGTACCGAAGACTTTTAAGTTGGCTATTATTAAACCACTTATTAAAAAAACGCAACTTGATCCTACAGAATTAGTCAATTACAGGCCAATCTCAAATCTACCCTTTCTGTCAAAAAAACTAGAAAAGGCAGTGTCTTCACAATTATGTTCCTTTTTAGAAAGAAATGGTATCTGTGAGGATTTCCAGTCAGGATTTAGACTGTATCATAGTACTGAGACTGCTCTCATCAGAGTTACAAATGATTACAAATTACTCTTATCATCAGATCGTGGTTGTAACGCAATGAAATGTTCAGGGAAGAAGGAGGCGGGAACCGGCGAACATTTTAAAAACTTTAATCAAAAACCAAACAAAACATAATGTCGGCGGCAGCCCCTCACGGCCGACTGCCTCCTAAAAACAAAACAAAACCAAACCAAACACAATAATGGCGGCAGCCCCTCACGGCCGACTGCCGCCTACATACAAAACAAAAACACAACATAAACTCCAGGCCTGGTCCTGTCTCATCTTGCAATGTCGTCGTTCCTCCTTTTATACTCCCGTCACTCCTCCATGAGACGAGACCGGTGTGGCGCACAGCTGACGCTCATTAACATTCGCCACTGGCCCGCTCTCACGGCCCCTCGCCTTGCCACATACCCCCAACGCCCTGCGCAGGCCGGGGGGCACTCCCGAGACTGCGGTCTACCCTCCCGAGACTGCGGTATACCCTCGCCTCGCCACAGTGGTTGTATCTCTCTATTAGTGTTACTCGATCTTAGCGCCGCATTTGATACTATTGACAACAGCATTCTTTTGAATAGACTCGAAAATTATGCTGGCATTAGTGGAATTGCATTGGCATGGTTTAAATCATACTTATCTGACCGTTATCAGTTTGTAGCAGAAAATGAAGAGATGTCACACCGATCATGAGTTCAGTACCTTTGCTTTTCACCCTGTACATGCTACCACTGGGAGATATCATTAGGAGGCATGGCATTAGTTATTGTTATGCTGACGATACTCAGCTCTATATTTCTTCACGCCCTGATGAAACTTACCAGTTCACAAGATTAAGGGAATGCATAGCTGATATATAAAAACTGGATGACTAGCAATTTCCTGCAACTTAATTCAGAAAAAAACTGAATTTTTAATTATTGGACAAAAGAACTCCACAAGTAGTAACCTAGAGTACTGTCTCACACTTGATGGCTGTTCTGTCAATTCCTCATCATCAGTTAGGATCCTGGGTGTGCTCTTTAAAACCAATCTTTCATTTGAAAGCCACATTTCTAGCATCTGTAAAACTGCATTTTACCATCTTAAAAATATATCTAAATTACAGCACATGCAAAATGCTGAACAGTTAGTTTATGCATTCATGAGCTCAAGGCTAGATTATTGTAATGCTCTACTGGGTGGTTGCCCTGCTCGCTTAATAAATAAACTGCAGCTGGTCCAAAATGCAGCAGCTCAAGTTCTTACTAAAACCAGGAAGTATGACCATTTTAGCCCAGTTCTGTCAACACTGCACTGGCTCCCTATTAAACATGGCACACATTTTAAAATCTTGCTAATTACTTACAAAGCATTAAATGGTTTAGCTCCCCAGTACCTGAATGAACTCTTAACGCATTATACTCCATCACGTCTATTGCGGTCTCAAAACTCTGGCCAGTTGATAATACCTAGAATATCAAAATCAACTGCAGGCGGTTGATCCTTTTCCTATTTAGCACCTAAACTCTGGAACAGTCTGTCTAGCATTGTTTGGGAAGCAGACACACTCTGTCAGCTTAAATCTAGAATAAAAACAGATCTCTTTACTATGGCATACACATAAAACATTTTTCATTTATTTTAATCAAATCAGTTAAATGATTGTTAGGCTGCATTAACTAGGTCAGCCGGAACCGGGAACACTTCCCATAACACCTGATGTACTCGCTAATGTTAGTCTCTCTGTTTATCCTGAGGTTTACTGCAGTATCCAGATCTGATCGTGGACCTACACCTAGATACGACAAACGCTGAAATGTCAGCAGAGACCATGTCAACTAGACTCTCCCTGTGATGGCCTCATCAACCCTGTCTCCTGCATTCCATCTGATCTTCAACCAGATAGAACTGGAAAAATATTCTGACTGTTCTAATATGACTTTTGATTTGTAATGTTGCCTGAATCATAATCATACACTGTTTGCTCGTTTGGCCAAAAGAGAACTGGCACCCCGACTGAGCCTGGTTTCTCCCAAGGTTTTTTCTTCATTATGTCACCTGATGGAATTTGGGTTCCTTGCCACCGTCACCCTTGTTGCCTTTGGCTTTTGGCTTGCCTAGTTGGGATACTAAATATTTAATTATATTACTTTCTCTTAAATTCTGTTACAATATTTTCCTGTTACCATTGTTTACATTTCACTGCCGGTTGTATATTCTGTATATAACTGTGTATGTGACAAATAAAACTCTTGAATCTTGAACTCTTGAATCTTGTGAAGCTGCTTTGAAGCAATATTCATTGTAAAAAGTGCTATATAAATAAAGGTGACTTGACTTGACTTGAGTGCGAGATATTTAGCAAAATTTCTTGTGTTCACCGGCGGACTGTTTGTTCATTGTGAATGTAATCTGTAAGTAATCTGTAGGAACAAAATGGTTAAATCTATGATTTCTTATCATCATGTTTGTGGTTACTCATAGTTTGAAAATCTTATAAGATTTTAAAAATCTTTTAATGTGGCCCCAGCTTTTAAAGTATAGCTTTATAAAAATAAATGACTACTTAGCTTGTCTTCAGATCACTAAAGCTTATGGTTTACATGAGTTTTTAAGCATTGTGGTTTAAAAACAAGTGATTTTAAACCATTGAAGCACAATTAGCAGCCAGGGAGAACTCATTTCAGAATATAGTCAAGTCAAGTCAAGTCAGTTTTATTGTTACTGACACCATACTGACTCCATACTGTAACCACCGGTTACTGACCGGTCTCCATTCAGGGAATATGACTGAATACAGAACGTCCTGTTATGCTCTGCGGCATGCAGTTAAAGCCGCAAAGCTCCGATATAAAGACCGAGTGGAGTCTCATTTCCAACTCAACGACTCGCGGCGCATGTGGCAAGGTCTGAGGTCCATCTGCTCTTTTGGATCTAAATCCTCTGCAGAGGCGAACGCTGACCCGTTGCTCGTGAACGAGTTAAACTCTTTCTGCGCTCACTTTGACTGTAACCGCGGCAACGCGACTCCGCCAAGTGGCGCGTTAGGGGAAATTACTCAGAGCAGAAACAACCACATGATCTCTGTCTCAGAGGATGAAGTTCGGAGAGCACTCAAGCGTGTGGACGTCAGGAAAGCTGCCGGGCCGGATGGTATTTCAGGTCGTGTTCTGCGGTCCTGTGCTGATCAGCTCGCCGGGTTGTTTACATCTATCTTTAATGAGTCCCTCGCTACATCTGTGGTCCCCACCTCCTTCAAAAAATCCACCATCATCCCTGTCCCTAAGAACAGTAAACCCTCTTGCCTAAATGACTATCGTCCAGTGGCTCTCACATCTATAGTCATGAAGGTCTTTGAGAGACTCATTAAAAACACCATTTGCGCCTTCATTCCTGGCACTTTGGACCCTCTTCAGTTTGCCTATCGTCCCAATAGATCGACTGAAGATGCCATCTCTCATGTCCTCCACTCTCTCCTCACTCACATCGACAGCAAAAGTGGGAACTACGTAAGACTGCTATTTATTGACTATAGCTCAGCCTTTAACACCATAGTTCCCACCAAGCTAACCTCCAAACTCCTGGATCTCGGCCTGAATCCTTCTCTCTGCCACTGGATTGAGGACTTCCTCACTGGCAGGCCTCAGGTGGTGAGAATAGGCCAGTCCACCTCCTCCTCCATCACCCTGAGTGTGGGAGCTCCACAGGGCTGTGTCCTGAGTCCCCTGCTCTACTCTCTCTACACACATGACTGTTTGTCCACACACAGCTCCACCTCTATCATCAAATTTGCTGATGATACTGTTGTCCTGGGCCTCATTTCCAACAACAATGAGACGGCATACTTGGACGAGGTGGAGCATCTAACATCATGGTGCCAGGACAACTGTCTCTCTCTGAATGTTGGCAAGACCAAAGAAATGATTGTGGACTTCAGGAAGAGACAGCAACGGACATACTCCCCCTCATGATCAGCGGGTCACCAGTAGAGAGAGTGAGCAGCTTCAAGTACCTGGGAGTAAACATCTCCGAGGACCTGACCTGGACTGCTCACATTCAGACACAGGTGAAAAAAGCCAGGCAAAGACTGTACCACCTGCGCCAGCTGAGGAAATTCAGGGTTTCACCAGCTATCCTGAAAACTTTCTATTTAGGGGCGATAGAAAGTGTTTTAACTCAGTGCATCACAGCGTGGTATGGGAACAGCACCAGTCATGACCGCAAAGCCCTGCAAAGAGTCGTGCGCTTATCCGGCGTATCTCAGGGTCAGCTCTCCCGTCTCTGCAGGACGTCTACACCAAACGCTGCAAAGGTAGAGCTACCAAGATCATCAAGGACTCTAATCACCCTGCAAACCCTCATTTCACGCTGCTGCCATCTGGTAAGCGCTTCCGAAGCCTGATGGCCTAAACTGAGAGAATCAGGAGGAGCTTCTTCCCCCAGGCCATCAGACTCCTGAACTTAACGTCATGTGACTTCACTTCAGGATAAACATCGATACACTGTCATTGCACTGCACTTTCTGTTCTCGTTGTTACTGTGTAACAACCTGTTATAAACCTGTTTGCACATTATACTCTTTATACATTTGTTAACCACATATTTATAAGTCTACAGTTTACTCACTGCACAGTCTACTTCAATTATTTTATTCCACTTTATCCTTATTTTTACCTTTTTTTTCTCTTGACTTGATTATTTATAATTCTACAGATATATTATATATATATATATATATATATATATATATATATATATATATATATATATATATATATATATAGATAGTACTTTTTTTTTTATCCTATTTCTATATAATTTCCTCCTTGTGTTTTTAACTGTGAATTTGCACTGTCCATGGAGCGGACCTGTTTACATTTCACTGCCGGTTGTATATTCTGTATATAACTGTGTATGTGACAAATAAAACTCTTGAATCTTGAATCTTGTCACATCACCAAAGCACATGTGCCTTGGAGAGTGAAATTCTTGGGAGCATGCTCCAGACAATTGCAGTAACAGTTAACATAACCATACAACCTTAAGCAGGTAAAAACAGAAAAAAGTGCAATGTGCACATACATATAGTTAGTACACACAGTGTACTATTGGACATACTTACAGTCAGTATTACATTACACATTATACTCTGAAAGTACATGCATACAGTTAGCACCACGTTAAACACTATACACATTAAACACTATACACATTAAACACTAAGCACTATACACATTAAGCACTATACACAGAATATACACATTAGACACTATACACATTAGACACTATACACAGATATATACACATTAAGCACTATACACATTAAGCACTGTACACAGAATATACACATTAAGCACTATACACATTAAGCACTGTACACAGAATATACACATTAAGCACTATACGCATTAAGCACTGTACACAGAATATACACATTAAGCACTATACACATTAAGCACTGTACACAGAATATACACATTAAGCACTATACACAAACACAATAAACAGAATATACACATTAAGCACTATACGCATTAAGCACTGTACACAGAATATACACATTAAGCACTATACGCATTAAGCACTATACACATTAAGCACTGTACACAGAATATACACATTAAACACTATACACAAGAAACACTATACACAGAATGTACATGTTCTACATTATTGACATTTATACGTATAAAATGATGATGATTGTATGTGAACTGGATACAGAATGTCATGAGTGTGCATCGGATGTATCCAGTGGTAACCGGTAGATAGTGCGGTGATAAATGAAGTGTGTGTATATAGTCCAGTGTTGACTGTTATAGTTGAGTGCGGTGTGTGGCATGCCATATTGTGGGAGTATGCTGTAGAGAGTATTAGTTTTGAGCGTTCAATAGTCTGATAGCCTGAGGGAAAAAGCTATCCCTAAGTCGGCTAGTGCAGGATCGGATGCTGCGGAGACGTCTTCCTGAGGGTAGCAGAGAGAGCAGTCTGTGGGACGGGTGGCTGGAGTCACTGATGATCCTCCGGGCCTTCCTTGCACACCGCCTGGTGTAGATGTCCTGGAGGGAGGGAAGCTCACCTCCAACAATGTGGCTGGCAGTTCGCACGACCCTCTTCAGAGCTTTGCGGTTGCCAGCGGTGCTGTTTCCGAACCAGGCCGTGATGCAGCCCGTCAGGATGCTCTCTATGGTGCACGTGTAGAAGGATCTGAGGATGCTGGGGCTCATTCCAAACTTCCTCAGCCGTCTCAGAATTTGACAATGACGTTGGAGCTGTGTGTGGCTGTACAGTCATGTGTGTACAGGGAGTACAGGAGTGGGCTGAGGACACAGCCCTGAGGAGCACCAGTGTTGAGGGTCAGAGGGGATGATGTGTTGTTGCCCATTCTGACCACCTGACTTCTGCCTGTCAGGAAGTCCAGGATCCAGCTGCACAGAGATCTGTTTAGTCCCAGAGTCTGGAGCTTCGCAACAAGTGTAGTGGGCACTATGGTGTTAAATGCTGAGCTGTAGTCCACAAACAGCATTCTCACATAGGTGTTCTTGTTTTCCAGGTGGGAGAGAGCAGTGTGTAGGGTGAAAGCAATAGCATCATCTGTAGAACGGTTACTACGATATGCAAATTGTAGCGGATCCAATGATGAAGGAAGCACAGAGCAGATGTGATCTCTGATGAGTCTCTCAAAGCACTTGCTGAAGATGGGTGTGAGAGCAACGGGCCTCCAGTCATTTAAGCAGGTGGTTTTGCTTTTCTTTGGTATTGGCACAATGGTGGATTTTTTGAAGCACGAGGAACCACAGACAGACAGAGGGAGAGATTGAAAATGTCTGTGAAAACACCGGCTAGTTGCACAACGTCTTCTACACACTTCCTGATGAAACACGTTACAGTCTCTGAGTACACCTCTATGTCGTCATCAGAAGCTGCCCGGAACATGTCCCAGTCCACGTGATCAAAACAGTCCTGTAGTGTAGCGTCTGATTGGTCCGACCAGCATTGGATTGTCCTGAGGGCGGTGCTTCCCGTTTCAGTTTCTGCCTGTAAGCAGGCAGGAGCAGGATGGAAGAGTGATCTGATTTGCGAAAGGTGGGCGCGGGAGAGATTTGTATGCGTCCGAAAAGGAGAGTAACAGTGGTCCAGTACCACGATCACCATGCGTGTTGATGGTGATGTGCTGAAAGTATTTTGGGGCTATTGTTCTGAAGTTGGCTTTGTTAAAGTCCCCGTAACAACAAACGCTGCTTCTGGAGTGCACGCGGTTTCCTGCTCACTTATATTCCCATACAGTTCCTTGAATGCCTGTTCTGTGTTGGCTTGAGGAGGAATATAAACAGCTGTGATTATGACCGCTGTAAATTCCTCGGTAGCCAGAATGGTCGGCACAGAAGCATGTGAAATTCCAGATCAGGGGAGCAGAAGGATTTAATGGAGTGTAGGTTCCTTTCGTCACACCACGAGTGGTTGACAAATAAACAAACACCCCACCTCTGGTTTTCCCGTGAGCTCTTTCATTCTGTCCGAACGGTGCACGGAGAACCCCGTGAGCTCGATGGCTGAGTCTGGAACCACTGCAGACATCCAGGTTTCTGTGAGGCAAATAATGCAGCAGTCTCTTGTTTCTCGTTGGTATGAGACGCGTGCCCGCAGTTCACAGAGTTTGTTGTCCAGTGACTAAACGTTAGCCAGCAGAATGGTTGGGAGAGGAGGTCGGAGGGGACGACGTCTGAGTCTTACTAGGACGCCAGCTCTCTTCCCTCTTTTCCGGCGACTTTTCCTCCATCGCGCCCGTGCGACCCAGACAAAGGGCTCTGATGCGGTGTCTGTAAACAGGGCGCCAGCCTTCAGGAACTCAAAGTCCGGTTCGCACTTCGCGACGTAGGAACCTATGCTTAGAAGCGTGTGTCTATCGTAGACAGTTATACAAACAACATCCAACACGTAGAACAACATAAAAACAAGTAAAACTAATAGAATTAATATATAATATTGGATGTTATGTAAATGAAACAAATTTGGTTATATTAATAACAATATTCATTATATAAAACACATCTGAATACCTCTTAAGCAAACTAACCCTGGAACATTATCTGCTCCGGAGCAGGTTATGTTCAGAGAGTGAGTTGCCATGGTTACTTACATACTCTGAAAGTTACCTCCGTTTTTATATACATGCGTTGTCTGAGAGACACCCACACACGTGTACATCAGGTGTTATGGGAAATGTTCCCGGTTCCAACTGACCTAGTTAATGCAGCCTAACAATCATTTAAATGATTTGAATAATAGAAATTGATTATGTTCTATGTGTATGCCATAGTAAAGAGATGTGTTTTTAGTCTAGATTTAAACTGACAGAGTGTGTCTGCTTCCCGAACAATGCTAGGAAGACTGTTCCAGAGTTTAGGTGCTAAATAGGAAAAGGATCGACCGTCTGCAGTTGATTTTGATATTCTAGGGATTATCAACTGGCCAGAGTTTTGAGGCCGCAGTAGACGGGATGGAGTATAATGTGTTAAAAGCTCGCTCAAGTACTGGGGAGCTAAACCATTTAGTGCTTTGTAAGTAATTAGCAAGATTTTAAAATGTATACGATATTTGAACACACCAGACATTCTCAACAGAGCGACGAATCAATTAATCATGGAAGCATGACATTCTACTTCCTCTTCTTCGTTTGTTTAATGGCGAGTTACATAAGCTACTTAGTGCACATTGCCATCTATTTGGTGGTTATGCAATAATTTTTTCAATCTCTTTGTTTAATAAGTAATCTTTATTCACTGAGAATAAGGATTATATTGTTTGTTTGATGCTAATTAATTGAATGCAGATCCATGTGTGAGATGACAATAAAATAAATCATAAATATATTTGAATTGAACTAACATTTAAACTTATTTTTTATTCTAATCATTTAGAATTAATATATAATATTGGATATTATATAAATGATGCTGCATCGGGCTTGAGTGGAAACTTCCACCATGTCCCGAGTGCTCAAGGCTGGATAATTAGTATCTGGGTCTGCCTGTGCTGAAAGCGCCCGCCAGCCTTTCTTCCCAGAAGTGCATGAGGAGATGTCGAAGTCATGGGAGTCTTAATTGGCTTTTTCGTGCCCGTTCGGCAGCCTCTTCCTCCTTTACTGCTCTCGGTCGTGGAGCGGTGCAAGGGTACACTGGGGTTCCCCCTGTTGGGCATTCTGTTGTGATGCAACTGTGTCTGCAGAGCGCTTCAACAGCATGCGGGGACCCAAAGCACCAGTCCGAGGCTTATGGGTTTACATCTACCTTGGTGGAAGACCTACAGAGCCGCGGGCCAGGCCACGTCCTCCTTGCATGCTATGGCCATCCTTCTAGTCAATCAGGCAAAGGTGCTCAGGAGCATGCACTAGAGCAGTACTGACCCTGCACTCGTGCGTGAGTTGCGTGCGGCTACCGACCTCGTCCTACGGGCGACGAAGGTTACTGCACGCTCTCTCGGTCAGGTGATGTCCACTACTGTGGTCCAGGAACGCGATCTATGGCTCAGTCTGGCAGATTTGCAGGAGGCTGAGCGAACATGTTTCCTCAACTCCTCTATCTCCCAGACTGGGCTGTTCGGCGGGGCCGTCGAGAACTTTTCCCAACAGTTCTCGGCTGCACAAAAGCAGGCTGAAGCGGTTAAACACATTCTGCCCCGGCGGCCTGCTGCTGCCTCTACCCAGCTGCCGGCACAGACGCCTTGGGCTGCGCTCCTGCGGTCTGTCAGACAAGACCCCCATGAAACGCTGGTCCTTCCCTGGTTCCCATTGTGGGTATACCTGTGGCTTGCACAACCGCTACTTCAGTTCTGGGAGCCTAAATAGAGCTTCCAAACTGTTCAGCTGGTTCTCCCACAGGTTCAGCTATGCGTTTTACAAGCCGATTCCAAGTTGGGACACTGTACAAATTGTGAATAAAAAAGGAATGCAATAATTTACAAATCTCATAAACTTATATTTTATTCACAATAGAATATAGATAACATATCAAATGTTGAAAGTGAGACATTTTGAAATGTCATTCCAAATATTGGCTCATTTTGGATTTCATGAGAGCTACACATTCCAAAAAAGTCGAGACAGGTAGCAATAAGAGGACGGAAAAGTTAAATGTACATATAAGGAACAGCTGGAGGACCAATTTGCAACTTATTAGGTCAATTGGCAACATGATTGGGTATAAAAAGACCCTCTCAGAGTGGCAGTGTCTTTCAGAAGTCAAGATGGGCAGAGGATCACCAATTCCCCCAATGCTGCAGCCAAAAATATCAGAAAGGAGTTTCTCAGAGAAAAATTGCAAAGAGTTTGAAGTTATCATCATCTACAGTGCATAATATCATCCAAAGATTCAGAGAATCTGGAACAATCTCTGTGCGTAAGGGTCAAGGCCGGAAAACCATACTGGATGCCCGTGATCTTCGGGCCCTTAGACAGCATTGCATCACATACAGGAATGCTACTGTAATGGAAATCACAACATGGGCTCAGAAATACTTCCAGAAAACATTGTCGGTGAACACAATCGACCATGCCATTCGCCGTTGCCAGCTAAAAAGCCATATCTAAACATGATCCAGAAGCGCATGTGTTTTCTCTGGGCCAAGGCTTATTTAATATGGACTGTGGGCAAAGTGGAAAACTGTTCTCTGGTCAGACCAATCAAAATGTGATGTTCTTTTTGGAAAACTGGGACGCCATGTCATCCGGACTAAAGAGGACAAGGACAACCCGAGTTGTTATCAGTGCTCAGTTCAGAAGCCTGCATCTCTGATGGTATGGGATGAGTGCGTGTGGCATGGGCAGCTTACATATCTGGAAAGGCACCATCAATGCTGAAAGGTATATCCAAGTTCTAGAACAACATATGCTCCCATCCAGAGGCGTTGTCTCTTTCCTTGCATTTTCCAACATGACAATGCCAGACCACATACTGCATCAATTGCAACATCATGACTACGTAGAAGAAGGAGCCGTGTACTGAAATGGCCAGCCTGCAGTCCAGATCTTTCACCCATAGAAAACATTTGGCGCATCATAAAGAGGAAGATGCGACAAAGACCTAAGACAGTTGAGCAACTAGAAGCCTGTATTAGACAAGAATGGGACAACATTCCTATTCCTAAACTTGAGCAACTTGTCTCCTCAGTCCCTGGACATTGCAGACGAGAAACATGACCTTGTCCCAACTTTTTTGAGATGTGTTGATGCCATGAAATTTAAAATCAACTTATTTTTCCCTTAAAATGATACATTTTCTTAGTATAAACATTTGATATGTCATCTATGTTGTATTCTGAATAAAATATAGAAATTTGAAACTTCCACATCATTGCATTCTGTTTTTATTCACAATTTGTACAGTGTCCCAACTTTTTGGGAATCGGTGCTGAATCAATGCTGACTTGCCTTTGTCAATTCGAGGGCAAGAGTGCAGTCCCACTGAAGTTATTTCAGAGCTCCTGGGGCATATGGCATCCGTAGCCGCAGTAACGGCGCTCGGGTTGCTTCATATGAGACCGCTTCAGCACTGGCTTCGCGATCGAGTCCTGAGATGGGCATGGCAACAGGGCACGCTCCGGATCCCAGTGGCTTGGGCCTGCCATCATACATTCACCCCGTGTGAACCTAATTTTTCTACGGGCTAAATTTCCCTTAGAACGAGTTTCTGCCATACTAATGCTGTCATGGGCTGGGGTGCCATGCGCAATTGACATGCTGCTACGGGCTCCTGTAAATGACCCCAGCGCCTACAGCTTGTTAATTGCCTCGCGTTGCTGGCCATACGTTTTGCCCTGCACCGCTTCCGAGCCCTGCTTTAGGTTAGACATGTACTGGTCCGCTCCCACATCATGGTGACAGTGGCATACACCAATCGATAAGGTGGTCTACGCTCCCACCGGATCAGATGGTGGACCTGTGCCTGGACATGACCAACACATCCCTGAAATGTCTGCAGAGAGCATGTAAATTAAACTCCCCCCTGTAAATGCCGCATCGGCACGACATCCTCATTAAACCCATCTCTTGCATGATGACTCCAATCTTTCAAACAATCTTACGAATATCTATTGCTCTAATATGACTTAAGACCTGCAATGTTGCCAGAATTATAATCATACACTGTTTGTTCATCGGCCAGAGGAGAACTGGCACCCCGACTGAGCCTGGTTTCTCCCAAGGTTTTTTTCTCCATTTTGACCCTGAAGGAGTTTTGGTTCCTTGCCACCGTTGCCTCTGGCTTTAGGCTTGCTCAGTTGGGGACACCTAAATTTCATCTATATTACCGATCTGCCCGCATTGACAATTTATTATACTTGAAATTAGCTGGATAACATCACCGTTTCACCAGAACGGCTGTACAAATTCTGTTGCAGTATTTTCCTGTTAACAATGTGAAGCTGCTTTGAAACAATTGGACTTGTTGAAAGCGCTATATAAATAAAGGTGATTTGATTTGATTTGATTTGAATAGTCCACTATAAAAATTCCTAATTTAAAAATGCCTTCATCATTCAAAAGTTGTTTTATATTGCCCAGAAAAAGATTCTCTATCCTCTGTTTGAGTCCTAAACATTGCAGCATGGCTTCCACATTTTCAAAATAATTTCCAGCAACTCCTATCAGTTGTCGCAAAGTAATATTTTTTGCTGTCATTCCAGGCATTATCTGTCCATCATCATCCAGCCTAAATGTTCTAAGTGATGGCATAGAGTTCTTACAGTTCTTACTAATGACCAAGCCTTAAGAACACTGCGATAGTATGAGGGAAGACCTTTTATTCCTGCTGTCCATACATTACTTGACCATACAATTTTTTTTGAATAAACTGTAATATAATAAAAAAAATAAAAATAAAAATACAGCTGTTTTGAGACTTTCTAGATGCAGCAGACCCTGCCCACCCCCATCCCTTGTTAAATATAAAACACAATGTGGTACCCACTGGCTTTCTCACTTTACATGTTTGGTGATCAAAAGATCGCATAAACAACCTGTAATTCCATAGACATCAGACATATATATATATATATATATATATATATATATATATATATATATATATATATATATATATATATATATATATATATAAACCAATAAACTCCAAAACTTTCTATTTAGGGGTGATAGAAAGTGTATTAACTCAGTGCATCACAGCGTGGTATGGGAACAGCACCAGTCATGACTGCAAAGCCCTGCAAAGTCGTGCGCTTATCCGAGCGTATCTCAGGGTCAGCTCTCCCGTCTCTGCAGGATGTCTACACCAAACGCTGCAAAGGTAGAGCTACAAAAATCATCAAGGACTCTAATCACCCTGCAAACCCTCATTTCACGCTGATGCCATCTGGTAAGTGCTTCCGAAGCCTGATGGCCAAAACTGAGAGACTCAGGAGGAGCATCTTCCCCCAAGCCATCAGACTCCTGAACTCAGTCACCTAACATCACGTGACCATCGATATACTGACATTGCACTGCACTTTCTGTTCTCATTGTTACTGTGTAACAACCTGTTATAAACCTGTTTGCACATTATACTTTGTACATTTCTGTTAACCACATATTTATAAGTCTACAGTTTACTCACTGCACAGTTTATTTCACTTATTTTATTCCACTTCTTTAGTTATTTTAATTTTTATCTTGATTTATTTATAATTCTACAGATATATATATATATATATATATATATATATATATATATATATATATACTGAACCACTGAGACTGAGACCTGCAGCCCATTGCTTCACCAAAAGGTTCATTACCCGAAGCTTCATTCATCATTGCTCACTAGTGACACCTAGCTAATGTGCAAAGAAATAGCAGACAAATCCATTCAACTTGAACCAATGACCTGAGCAGACATTTGCCTAGTCCATTAATCCATTGCCTGGGTATTAAATAAAATATGCATCTTTTCTGTCTGACTTTACTTGCACAAAGACAACTGTCAGACACACTGTTAATTAATTATTCATAAATTGTTTGGATAGTGACAGTATGAATAACAAAAGTGATGCTGTGTTGAGTGCAGTGCTTATTATGGAGGAATGTAATAAAGCTAACTGAAAATCTGGGGTGGAAAAGTTCCTACTGTTTTTTGTGTGCCGTGTGCACAGTTTATTGTGTAGTTTTAGTGCAGTGTAGTGCCTATGGGTCTGAGGATATTGTGGCATAAACTGCAACACAGAAGTTTGGGGTGGGTGAAGAAAGGATTTTTATTGAAGAAAAGAACTTATCTAACTTAATAGTAATAATGTAGTATAATAAAATAATGTAATAATATATAGCCCTAACACATATGAATCACAATAACGGCAATAACACAACTCTCTGACACTCACTTCTACTACTCATGACACTTCTCTGAAATGCCACAACGACCACAAGGTTGCGCGGGTTTGAACCCGGCGACACTCAGACCGAAACGATGGCGTATTTCACACAAACCGAGGCTTCGTTTGTCATTGGTCATGTGATTTCTCTGCTAACAACACAAGCCTCGAATCGGGGCTTCATCTGGCACTCCCATTTATTCTTGACACCTCACTTCAAATGTCACATCACTAATCTTGTCTGTTTGAGTCAGTTCTGGTGAGGACCACCGTGAGGAAGGTCACCTTTAGTGGCTCTGTTTTATGTTGTTGGTTTTTGATTGCAAGTTTGAAGTCAATAAAGCTTTTAACTGACGGCAAGCAGTGTCTCCTGCCTTTGCTCTGGTCATGTCCCAACGGTATGGTGGCAGCGATGGGATAATCCAGAAGAGGAGCATTGCTGTGTCAAATCGTCAGGTGTGATGGCACCAAAGCGGGCAGCACGTACTGAGACACTAATGCAAGTGGACCCTGGAGAAGATGGGGATGATGATGGGGCTAGTGGAGGTGCTGTGGAGTTGATGTCCTCTGAGAGTTCATCGAAGGACATTGCTGAGCTCAAGGATATGTTTCAGAAATTCCTGGTAAAAGAGAGAAATGTTCGTCAAGAACAAGAGAATGCATGACAATGCATGACAAGATGGAGCAACATCAGTTTCTCTTATTGCAGGGAGAAGTGAGTCAGCATACCTCACTGGGAAATCCGCCATCTTGGGAGAGTGAGGTCCAGACACTTCTTCCAGAAATTCTGATGGAATTCAATGTCCAACTTCTGGGGTCCATTGAAAGAGCCAAAGATGCAGCAGCTCAGTGAGATGGATGACTGAGCATTATCTGACTACCTTCGAAAGAAATGACATTAACTTGTGCAAATGGCCTCCAGAGCATTGGGCCATTCGACTAGTTCCTCTACTCATTGGCAAGGCCTATGTGGCTATGGGTGTGGATGAAGCGAGTGATTATGGGGAGGTGAGAGGCAATACTGAAGAAATATTCTATCAATGATGAGAACTATCAACAGCGGTTTTGTTCCACAGAGGTGCTGATCGATGAAACTCCCAAGGAATTGTATGTCCGGGTTGAAGGACTTACTCTACAAGTGGGTGAAACCTGCCGAGAAGACAATACAACAGTTTGCAGAGACTATCATCTTGGAAAAGTTTTTGAGAATGTTGTGTCCTGAACTACAAACCTGGATTAAAGGGCATGATCCATCTTCTGCTGAGGAGGCCGCCAGGCGGGCAGATGTCTTTGTGGTAGCCAGGCAAAGGACTGAGCCTTGGAGCATTTCTCATTGGAAGACTGTAAGAGCTGAATGGTAAAAAGGTGATCGCTTTGGTAGACACAGGAAGCACCCAAACTTTTGTAGAAACTGATCTTGTATCTGGATGTTCTATGGAAAGTGATTCCCCTGTTATGGTTAAATGCATTCATGGTGAAGAACGGTCTTATCCGACCACTGAAGTATATTTAGGGGTTAATGAGCAACCTTACCTAATGAAAGTAGGTCTAGCACCAAAACTGCCATATCCTGTGATCATTGGTCATGACTTCCATGTGTTAATGGACTTACTGCTGCCCAGTAATACAATATGGTGTTAATTTGTGCAAAGTCGGAACAAGAGCAGGGATGAGAGTTGCACTGTTGCTTATTTGAGTAAAAAAAACTGTATCCTTGGGAGACATTGTATTCTGTCATTGAAAAGAGTGTTTGGCACTGAAATGGGCTGTAATCTGTTGGGACAAGATTTTGTAGCTGAAACTGATCATAGAGCACTTCAATGAATTGATAAAATGAAAGATACCAATGCTTGTGTAACTCATTGTAGTTTGGCTATGCAACCTTTCCATTTTATTGTACGACATTGGCCAGAGTTCACAAACCCAATATGAGTCTAATTAAAACCAGGACCGAGGCGTCGCGCCTGGAGCCAGGCCGGGGTTGGGGCTCGTTTGCGAGCGCCTGGTGGCCGGGCCTACCCCCATGGGGCCCGGCCGGGCTCAGCCCGAATGAGCGACGTGGGGCCACCCTCCCGTGGGCTCACCACCTGCAGGAGGGATCATATGGGGCCGGTGTGTAGTGGATCGGGCGACAGTCGAAGGCTAGGCCCCCGACGACCCGATCTCTGGACACAGAAACTGGCTTTAGGGACATGGAATGTCACCTCACTGGCAGGGAAGGAGCCTGAGCTTGTGCAGGAGGTTGAGAGGTACCGGCTAGAGATAGTCGGGCTCACTTCCACGCACAGCATGGGCTCTGGAACCACACTTCTTGAGAGAGGCTGGACTCTACCACTCTGGAGTTGCCCATGGTGAGAGGCGGCAGGCTGGAGTGGGTTTGCTTATAGCCCCCCAGCTCAGCTGCCATGTGTTGGAGTTCAACCTGGTGAATGAGAGGGTCGCTTTCCTGCGCCGGGTGGGGATAGTCTCTCGCTGTCGTATGTGCCTACGGGCCAAACGGCAGTGCGGAGTACCCGACCCTAATGGGGTCTCTGGGAGGGGTGCTGGAAAGTGCTCCAACTGGAGACTCCATCATTCTACTGGGGGACTTCAACGCACACGTGGGCAGTGACAGTGATACCTGGAGGGGCGTGATTGGGAGGAACGGTGTTCTGTTATTGGATTTCTGTGCTAGTCACGGCTTATCCATAACAAACACCATGTTCAAGCAAGCATAAGGGTGTCCATCAGTGCACGTGGCACCAGGACACCCTAGACTGGAGGTCGATGATTGGCTTTGTGGTCATCTCATCTGACCTCCAGCCGTATGTCTTGGACACTCAGGTGAAGAGAGGGGCGGAGCTGTCAACTGATCACCACCTGGTGGTGAGTTGGATCTGATGGCAGGGGGGAAGCTAGACAGACTCGGGAGACCCAAACGTACTGTGAGGGTCTGTTGGGAACGTTTGGCCAAGCCCCCTGTCAGAGAGATCTTCAACTCCCACCTCCGACAGAGCTTCGACCGGATCCCGAGGGAGTCTGGAGATATTGAGTCTGAGTGGACCATGTTCTCCACCTCCTTTGTCGACGCGGCTGCTCGGAGCTGTGGCCGTAATGTCTCCGGTGCCTGTCGAGGTGGAAATCCCCCGAACCCGGTGGTGGACACGGAAGTAAGGGATGCCATCAAGCTGGAGAAGGAGTCCCATCGGGCCTGGTTGGCTTGTGGGACTCCTGAGGCAGCTGACGGGTACAGGCAGACCAAGCGGACTGCAGCCCGAGTAGTTGTGGAGGCAAAAAAAAAAAAATTCCGGGCCTGGGAGGACTTCAGTGAGGCCATGGAGAAAGACTATCGGTTGGCCTCGAAGAGAGATTCTGGCAAACCGTTCGCACGCCTCAGGAGGGGGAAGCAGTGCCCTACCAACACTGTTTACAGTGGAGATGGGCAGCTGTTGACCTCAACTGGGGATATCGTCGGATGGGACGGTGAAAGGAATACTTCAAGGATCTGCAGTAATGCGGTCGATGTACCAGTCTGTCGTGGTAAAGAAGGAGCTGAGCTGTAAGGCGAAGCTCTCGATTACGGTCAGTCTACATTCCTACTCTCACCTATGGTCATGAGCTGTGGGTCATGACCGAAAGGACAAGATCCCGGATACAGGCTGAAATGAGCTTTCTCCGCAGGGTTGCTGGGCGCTCCCTTAGAGATAGGGTGAGAAGCTCAGTTACTCGGGAGGAGCTCAGAGTAGAGCCGTTGCTCCTCCACATCAAGAGGAGCCAGTTGAGGTGGCTCGGGCATCTATTTCGGATGCCTCCTGGACGCCTTCCCGTGGAGGTGTTCCGGGCATGTCCCACCGAGGAGGCCCTGGGAAGACCTAGGACATGCTGGAGGGATCATGTCTCCCGGCTGGCCTGGGAACGCCTCAGGGTTCCCCCGGAAGAGCTGGAGGAAGTGGCTAGGGAGAGGGAAGTCTGGGCATCTCTGCTTAGACTGCTGCCCCCGCGACCCGGCCCCAGTGTCAGGAAGTAGTCGTAGACGGATTCAATTGCAAGTGAGAGGTTTCTTGTGGTAACACAAAACACAAGGAATGTCCAGGGATTGGCTGGCGGTGGCGCGGGGACTCAATGGGCTAGACAGTGAAGGCGTCATGCGGTGATAATCCCAGAGTGGTGATCGTGGAGCGTGGAACACAGGAAGGCGAAGAAGCGAAGACGAAGGCGAAGACGAAGACGAAGAGCGAAGACGAAGACGAAGACGAGCGACGGAAGACGAAGACGAAGGCGAAAGGACGGGCACGGCATCACTGGAGGGACAACGACTCGACAACACAGTGGTGGTGAGAAGGGAACTAAATAGGCAGAGCAGATGGAATTCAGGTGCAATGGATGATTGCTGAGTGTGTGATCAGTGACCACACCCCCCACACTCACCTCACATACACACACAGGCAGTAACTAGGAGACAACGAATTCATGAACCGTGACACCCAGATAAGCGGAAGATAATGGATGGATCAGTCAGGGTCAGAAAACGTGACCGCTGATTTTCTCCCTCGCTTACCTTAGTTTGGGGGAAGGGGAAGATGTGAAGATGTTATAAGTAACCCCTAATTCCTGTATAGGCCCTGTGTTTGTTTGGTTTATATTACCTGTATAAATGTATGTTTCTTACTGTTTGTTTAAATATGATTTGTGATTACTTTTTCTGGTCTAAATTTGCACATTAGATTAGAGCAAGGACACCAAAAGTTTTTGTTTTATTTCCTTTATTTGGAATTTATATATCAGCATTATAGTTACATTTTCAGAATTTACCTTTGTCTCTGGGGATATTCATTATTTAATTTGTTTATTTTGTTAAATGTACTGTAGTGTTTATTTGTATTTTGTTTCTTGTTAAATTATGTAAATGTAATTTGATGTTTATTTTCAAATATTATGGTTAGTTTATGCATTTGTGTGTATGTATATACCCTGTCTATTCCCCTATAATGAAATATTTGAACCCTGGAGTATAATAGGATTCATCTTGTCTGTTTGAGTCAGTTCTGGTGAGGGACCTCTGTGAGGAAGGTCACCTTTAGTGTCTCTGTTTTATGTTGTTGGTTTTTTGATTGCAAGTTTGAAGTCAATAAAGCTTTTAATTGATGGCAAGCAGTGTCTCTGCCTTTGCCTCTGGCAGTGTCTCTGCCTTTGCTCTGGTCATGTCCTGACAGAAGTTAATAACAAACTCAATAGGTTCCAGCATCTAATAAAGTAGTATAATTATGCTATGTAATACTGTAAGTTTTATGCTCCTTAGTTAAAAGATATGTAGCACAAGCAGGCTTCAGTACTCAAACTGATTTCTTGTTTCTTTGTTGACCCTGAAACCGATCAAAGTAAGCTATCTTGATGAAGGACATCTCAATTCTCTAATTGTACCACCAGGAGGCGAAGAACGAGGAGTGAGTAAGCTTCCAGAGAAGCTAAGTGAGGATGCAAGGGGTGTTTCTCATTTCTTATTTGTGAATCCTCATTTTCTTTCCTCACATCTCATCCCCATTTGTATATTCTTTATCACTCAAAGCGTCACTTCAAAGCATTGCCGGCTGTGCTCAAGGGATCTGCCCTTATGTTAGTTTTAATTAAGAATTCCTTAATAAATAATATAGCAAGACTCCCAAATATGTGCAATCTATGGTATTTGTACTGTAAAGGTAAAGTATAACTTAAAAATTATTGTGACAGATGTGAAGGGGGAAGAGAATTTATACATACTTCAGGGTGCTTCTCAATTCTTATTTGTGCATCCTCGTTTCCTTTCCTCGCGTTTCAGCTCCACCCCTTCAGGATGCGAGGGAAGGATGCAGAAAAGACACCAGAGGGGCGGAGGAATTGAATCAAGTGAAATTATATATCCTCACTCCCTTTAACGTCACTTCAAAGCGTCATTAATTAATGATGACTCTACACCGATGGATTTAGCTTGCGTCAGGATTCTTGAACATTAGAGAAAACTATTTATATTGTAATAGTTTCAACCTCCACAAAATACCACATTTGTCCATATTTGATCTAATATTACCAGTTATTATTAACAATAAATTATTCCCAGTTAACTGCTTTTTTATATTTGTTGTATAGTATTTCAGTTTGTTTAATTTTCTTTAATTTTCTTGTGCTTTGATATAATTCTGCAACTGTCCTACAGTTGTTGTTATTTGACATACATTTGTGTCTTGTACATGTAAACATAATAATATAATTAATAAATTATATTAATTTGTGGCAAGACGCAGCGTGAAGGAGGAGAATTAATACATGCGTCGCGTTTATTTGATAAAGCGCTTCTACAAAGGGACACAACTGTGTATCCTCACACATGACTCCTCAGGAAGCCTCCTCACTCCTCGATCCTTGCCTCCTCGTGGTGCAATTAGAGAGATGAGATGTCTACAAGATGGCTGAGCTTAGTCGGTTTCCGGGTCATAAGATGGAGGACGGAGGAGCGAGGAAACGAGGAGGGATATTGAGAAGCACCCCAGGTTTTTTCGACAAGTATCGAAAAACAAAGAGGGATATTGAGAAGCACCCAGGTTTTTCAAGGAGGGATATTGAGAAGCACCCCAGGTTTTATCTCGCATCCTATGGGGTGGGGAAAAGGAAATGAGGATGCACACTTAAGAAATTAAAAGCACCCACTGACATCTCCTATCTGTGTCGTTGTAACCTCCTATGTACACTAGATGGCAGCAATTTACACATATGAGTATTTAAAGGCGGGACAAAAGGGAACGGGAAATGATGGTGAGTAAAGAGTAAACAATGACAGAATTTCAATTTTGGGGTGGACTTTAAAAAGAAAGTGAAGAAAGAAATCAAGGGTTAATTCTTTTTTTTTTTTTTTTTTTTTTTTATTTAGCATAAACTGGTATATAGCTAGGTGTAACACTTATTAAGGTGTGTAGGCTATATTTATTCGTTAAATATTTATACTCAGTGCCTAAAAGTTTTTTCTTTCATAAAATACACCAACTAGAATTACTACAAATAGCAATGCCTGGTAAGATGAAAAACTTTTGCTTTTGTGTGCTGTTGTTGTGTACATGGTGTGCTGCAGAAATTGTTATAAATCTAATTCATTGAATTAGCCACATTTCAGAGACTTCTAGAGGCATGTCAAACACTGGCCTTTGAAGGGAGTAACTTTCTATTTGCATTTCAGTCTATGCAAACATGTATTGCCCTATTCTCAGCAGTACTTGTTTTGGCACTGCAGGGGTATTTTGGCTGTGTAGATCTGAACTGCATCTGAGATAATTTACTTGGTTTTACACAAGCCTATGCAAATGTGTACATTTGTAGGTGTATTACAGTATAAGTGATGTATCCTACTCTCACTCACTGGAAAGGACAAGCAAGAGGAGAGTTGTGAAAAGTGAGAATTGGATATTAAAACTTATGATATTAATGTAATATTGTCACAGAAAAAAAATATAGAGAGAGATTATCGTAAATGTAATCACATATAAATTGTTTTATTTAATTAAATGAATCACATTACAGCGTTAACTAACGCTTGGGAAATGTTTGCAGTGACTGAGTTCTTTTCTGACTCCATGTGGGCCCTCGCAGAAGTTTGCCTTGGTTCACAATGTGAACCTGTCATCCTAAATAGTCCATGCTATCGTAACAGCCAAGACGTGAGCTCCCTATTGGTCATCCTCACTTCCGTTACTCTTTTGGCATCACCGCGCACCCTCGCGTCACTATCCAGCGCTTTCGGGATCGGACGCACATTCGTTCGTTTTAATTCCATTCATTCCACAGCAGAGGAGCAGGCAGCCCCTTTTCCGGTCTACAGGTTCCAGCTGTCCACGTATTGTTTAACGGAACAAGTAGATATGGTAAGGACCGCCATGTTCACTTGTAATACATGTTTTTGTGTAGGATTTTCTCATTGATGAGAAACATTAGAATCCCGTTGGATGCTGAGTGATGAAGAAATATTCTACTATTTGCTACTTTACTAAAATCATACCAAACCTAAAATCACTTATCTCTCTACGATTATTACACACGTTTTTATGCATTTATCTTTTTACAACTAAATAGAAAATAGAGGACTAAACTTTATTCAAAAGATGAATAAAGTTAAACTAAGGTTAACGCTAATTAAAAGTTTGTCAGGTAAACTAACAAATGTGCTTCATGCTCATTTATGCTTCCCATTAACATCTAAATTGATTGGTTTTATTCAGTAAAAAAAAAAAAAAAACACCAATATGAGAAATATAAATAATACAATAATAAGTTAACAACTGCACATTTTTTTCAGTGAAGTGATATTTTTAATGCACTTCCTATATCAGAAATAATCTCTTATCACAAGTACTGTTCTCATTGCTCATGCTGTGGCATTTGATTTTACTCACTCTCTGCTGAGAGCCCCTGCTACAAAGGTTTTATGTCAGGGTAACCTTGGACCAATCCAAATGACCGAAAAACTCCACATGCTATCTATCATATGTTGCCCAACAGCTGCTGATCACTCAATGAGCTGTATGTGAAGTGCTTCTTGATCATTTAAATGAGGGCATAAATGTAATATATTTAAAAGTACTTACATAATAGAGTGTCATTTCCATGAAAATAATGCATAAAACTACATGTAATAATTAGCAGTGTAGTTAAAACAATTTACATAACACTCATAATGCATATAACATTACTGCAGTCTGCGCTTAGAAGTTTCCACATATCAATGTGCATTTAAAACAAACAAACAAAAAAACACCTCACTGTTAGCTATATGAAAGATATGAACCATAATTGCATCATAGTTGAAACAGAACATTTTAATATATATTTTGAAAAATAAGCTTAATAAACTTTCATAAGTCAAAACAAAATTTGACAACTGAAGCAGGATGTGCATGCCTAATATTTTAGTGTTTTGTGTGTAGTTTGACCTATACTATGAGGACTCATAATGTAGTATCTATAAATGTTTCATGTATCTGCCTCTACCATTATATGAGGACATCCAGCTGTCCATAATATAATACATATGGCTAAATAATGTTTTATTAAAAATGTAAAAATGCAGGAAGAGGTTATGTATTTGGGGTGGAGTTTGGGTTAGAGCTGGGGCTGGGAAACTCTGGTTCTCGAGGATCCCGTTCCTGCAGAGTTTAGCTTCATCAAACTCACAACCTAAGCGTGGGTCTAGTTGTAACCAAAATGGATTTTTAACATTTACAGACATGCCAGCATGATGAAACTTGTAACACTACTATAGTGGTGCTGGTCATATAAATAGAATATCATCAAAAGTTTATTTATTTCACTAATTCCATTCCTAAAAAGTAGAAACTTGTATATTATATTCATTCTTTACAGACTGATATATTTCAAATGTTTATTTCTTTTAATTTTGATGATTATTAATGACAACTAAGAAAAATCCCAAATTCAGTATCTCAGAAATTAGAATACTGTAGAAAAGGTTGAATATTAAGACACTCTGGTGCCACACTCCTAATCAGCTAATTAACTCGAAACACCTGCAAAGACCTTAAAATGGTCTCTCAGTCTAGTTCTGTAGGCTACACAATCATGGGGAAGACTGTGACTTGACAGTTGTCCAAAAGATGACCATTGACACCCCAGACAAGGAGGGCCAAGGCACAAAAGGTCGCTGTGCAAAGAGTCTGGCTGTTCACAGAGCTCTGTGTTCAAGCACATGTAGTAGAGAGGTGGGGAAGGAAAGATGCAGTGAAAAGCGTATTAACACAAGCGATAGGGGATGTGCTGGAAGGATTGTGAAACAAAACCCATTCAAAATGTGGGAGATTCACAAAGAGAGTGACTGCAGCTAGAGTCAGTGCTTCAGAACCACTTCACTTTTTATAGTAGCCACTCTTGGAACAACAGACAGCGCGTCAAGTGTCTCAAATCTGGGCTAAAGACAAAAAGGTGACTGGGACTCTGCTGCTGAGTGAGTCCAAAGGGTTATGTTCTCTGATGAAAGTCAATTTGCATTTCCTTTTGGAAATCAGGGTCCTGTGAATCTGGAGGAAGAGAGGAGAGGCACACAATCCATATTTAGCGGAGGTCCAGTGTAAAGTTTCCAGTCAGTGATGGTTTGGGGTGCCATGTCAAATCACTGGTGTTAGTGTTATACCTACAGGGTCCAGGCAGCGCAGCCGTGTACCAGGAAGTTTTCAGAGCACTTCATGCTTTGCCTTGCTGATTCAACTTTGTGGAATGCAGGTTCATTTATCAGGGACTTGTGCCTGCACAGTGCCAAAGCAACCAGTACCTAGTTTTAAGGACCATGAAGTATCCTGATGTGGTGGCCAACAAACTCGCTGACCTTAACCCCAAAGAAAATCTATAT
This sequence comes from Paracanthobrama guichenoti, assembly GCA_018749465.1. NCBI lineage: Eukaryota > Metazoa > Chordata > Actinopteri > Cypriniformes > Gobionidae > Paracanthobrama > Paracanthobrama guichenoti. The sequence goes on along the minus strand of CM031966.1, from coordinate 14,375,784 downwards.
GAGAGTGACATGAAGAGAGAGATCACGATATGCCAGACCAGTGCAGAAGAGCGAGGCCGCTATCAGAGCAACCTGGGCTCGCCATAGCACCTGGGCAGTGCCACACAGGCTGATCGACTCCATCACGCGCATTGCCATGCAGTAATTCCAAGCAAGGCTAACTCTAGTATTGGTGCCAACCGTATTTCATATAAATGTTCCTTACTTTTCAGTTGGCCAAGATTTACAAAATCCTTTCTTTGTATTGTCTTGATAATATTACGATCGATCTCTGAGAACACTACAAGAACAGCTGTTTTTAAGCTATTGGAGTGGAGGGCACCTTTAATGAGTTTGCTGTTCAGTTGGCAGCATAAGTGTGTCTTCAATGAAGTTGAGTGCTGACCTGGCTGCTAATTCCTGCCAGTGTTGCCACAGCCTGTGCGCTTTCAACACTAAAAAGATAGCCACTTCCTAAGAGAGCTGTGTTACATTGCATCTTTTTAAAGATGTCATTATTCCACACATGTGTTCTGCACAGGTCGTTTCCTATTCTCATTGGACGCTCTGAAGCTTTTAGAATGCACAATTACAGCCAAGAGAGAGGAGAAGGCTCAGCCTAAAGTCCCTAAGTGCCTCTGGTTCTCTAGTTCCTCTTTCTGGTGGCTCGTCACCAGCACTCCTCAGAAAAAGGTACAGTGCTGTCTCGCACTGGGGCGGCACCTTAAGGTAATGGTAAAGTGAAAAGGTACATATTAAGTGCCTTAAAATGTACATATCAGTTCTTTGGAGAGTGTAGATAGTACCTTAATGGTACATATTAGTACCTTTCGTATTTTGAAAATTTTAATAATAACTTAAGAAGCCTGATATTTATGGTGAGGCCTCCTCCGAGGAACCAACCCCCTCACTCCTCTACCACATCGCAAGCATGTTGATCAAGCGTTCGTGGTGTGGTCATATGTTCTCATATAGATGACTACGACTGCATCAGCTGCATTATCTCGTCTTGCTTTTCTTGTAAGAACGCTCACTGGGCGTTATGTGCTCGCCGAGTTTGACGCCAGCGATAACTGGTCCTGACATGCCTGGCAGCTTCTGGATACAGGACTGCTGGTCCTTCTCATAGGAGAAAATTCCAGTATCAATTCAAGCGCTCCAACAGAGGATCTGATGTCGATCGCTGCATCTGCAGAGAGCTAGCATAGCTTTTGGGATAGGGACGATGAGCCATCCTACTGCAATGGTGTGTGCTCATGCTGAATCGGATCTCAGAGTTGACAGCCATGCGCTTCCCCGGCCGGTGCGGGCATGTAATAGTGTGTAATAAGCTTGCCCCGATGTGCTATCAGGAGTCACCTGCGTGTCTCCCGAGAAAAAAAAACAACTCCTCTCCTATCGCCAGCGGGCAGTAGTGGCCAAGCCTGAGGAGGTACCCAACCAGTGCCTTCACACTTGCCCCTTTTCCTGTGTATTGGCATATAAAAGAGAGCCTCTCTGAGTGGGCAGTGTCTCTCCAGAAGGCAAGATGGGCAGAAGGATCTTAAATCCCCCAATGCTGTGGCCAAAAATAGTGGAGACACATCAGAAAGGAGTTTCAGAGAAAAATTGCAAAGAGTTTAGAGATTACCATCATCTACAGTGCATAAAATCATCCAAAGATTCAGAGAATCTGGAATAATCTCTCTGTGCGTGGCGTGGCCGGGAATGGAAACTATACTGGATGCCTGTGATCTTCAGGCCCTTAGACGGCACTGCATCACATACAGGAATGCTACTGTAATGAAATCACAACATGGGCCCAGGAATTACTTCCAGGTTCATTGTTGGTGAACACAATCAATCATGCTATCTGGCCATGCTGCCAAAACTCTATAAGTCAAAATAATACATCTAAACATGATCCAGAAGCGTGGCATTTTCTCTGCCAAGGATCATTTAAAAATGGATCTGTGGCAAAGTGGAAATCGTCTCTGTGGTCAGACGTATCAAAAACCTAAAGTTCTTTGGAAACTGGGACGCCATGTCATCCGGACTAAAGAGGACAAGGACAAACCTAAGTTGTTATTGGCACTCAGCGTTCTGAAGCCTGGTATTTCCTGATGGTATGGGGTTGCATGAGTGCTGCATGTGGTATGGGCAGCTTACACATCTGGAAAGGCACCATCGATGCTGAAAAGATATATCTCAAGTTTCTAGAACAACACATCCTCCCATCCAGATGTCGTTTCTTTCAGGGAAGACTCTGCATTTTCTAAATATGACAATGCTAGACTACATACTGCATCAATTACAACATAATCCAAGAAGGATCTCGGTACTGAAAATGGCACAATGGTATGTGTCCAGATCTTTCACTCATAGAAATATTATCGGCACATCATAAAGAGAAGATGCGAAGAAAGTATTAGACAAGAATAGGACAACATTCCTACTCCTAACTTGAGCAACGGCCCCCTCAGTCCCAGACGTTTGCAGACACTTCTTATAAAAAGAAGAGGGGATGCCACACAGTGGTAAACATGGCCTTGTCCCAACTTTTTGAGATGAGTCGATGCCATGAAATTTAAAATCAACTTATTTTTCCTTAAAATGATACATTTTTCAGTTTAAACATTTGATATGTCATCTATGTTGTACTCTGAATAAAATATTAAAATGTGAAACTTCACATCATTGCATTCTGTTTTATTCACAATTTGTACAGTGTCCCAACTTTTTGGAATCGGGTTTGTAGTAGGAAGGAGTGCGTGCAGGACGTTTATTTATTTATTTATTTATTTTATCACTTCTCTTGAGGGTCCGGAAAGATAGAAGGACATAGGCATTAGAACAACAGCAGGTGAGTAAAAAGATGACTTTATTTTAATTTTCAGGAAAACTATCCGCGCACGCTTTTTCTTTTGTTAAAGTCTCTATGGCTAGTGTACTTGAATTGTATTTATCTGCAACCATTATGTTGTATAATTACAGTTTTGCACAATAAATGTTCTCAAAACTACATACAACGTTTCTTTCTTTCTTTAAAAAAAAAAACGAATAAAAAAAAATACATTTAAGCGGTTTGGCTTTCCTTAGGTCTATGTAGCCTGTTCTGAAATATCGCAATATATATAATTATCGGGCAAAGAAGCTGCAATGTATATCGCATAATATGGATTTTAGGCCATATCGCCCATCTCTGAACCACAGGTTAGTGTTGCAATGCTGACACCAGACCCAACTCTGTAGGCTGCCCTGGAGCACTCCCGAGTTGGGTCCCTGCGTTCCACCTCGCTGCCCCACCATGGTACGTCTGTGTCTCCTTTGACCTCGTTGATGGCTCATTCATACTATCATAGATCTCGACTATTTCGATTCCAGTTTGCCCATGGCGTTTGCTTTCAACTGCCTCACCAACGACAGGCTTATACTGACCCAGCAACAAGAGCAGTTGTGCGAACACAGCTACATGGGGTACACAGGTAACACCTAACACAGTCACCTCAGCCAGTTGGGACTAGCGATTCCTAATACATCATTCATCGATGTAACGTCTCCGCTGCCTCCTTCAGGGAACGTGGGTTACAAATGCATGTAACAAAGACGCTAGGTTGCGCCCTGTAAATGCAGTGCAATGCTTCTGAGTCCTACGGCAGAATGGCAGCTTACACATTGGCTAGCTCCTGCGTCAGCATTGTGGTGCTCATATGAATAGCGTCGCCAATGGCCAATAGTAGCAATGAAGTTGTTGCCTATGGGTGTGTTCAGAGAGCTTCTCAGATTTCCTAAAAATATCTTAATATGTGTTCGAAGATGAACAAAGGTCTTAAGGGTTTGAAACGACATGAGGGTGAGTAATTAATGTCAGAGTTTTCATTTTTTGTGTGAACTAACCCTTTAAACTTGTGTGATATTTAAAGGATGACATTTTGGTATGCCATTCATGTTTATCTCCCCAAAACATTAAATCATAGACTGTAGCAAAAATACTTGGCTCCACTTCCTTCCACTGTAGAAAAATAAGCTAAAATATCCCAGAAACAGTCATAAGCCGATTACATACTCCAGGAGCCAAAGTTCTTGAGGATTGATCTGGCGAGATGGAGCTACGATTTCAAGGTCTCCTGCTTCTATACAGGATGTTTCATCCTATGAAGGCTACATATCTCAGCTGCAACGTTATCAAACTTCTGCTGAAGTTGGGCCAACTCAATTTGAAGGATCCTTGGAATAAGTTGCCTTCATTTCACGCCCTTCATTTCGGATGGTATCCTTCGCGGTCTTGAATCACCCAGCAATGCTCTTGCACACATTTAATCTTCAAAAAACAAAAAATACCTGATGGAAAGCAAGTCAGTACTTAAATTTGTCTGAAATGTATGAAACTTTATGAA